>SZWC01007327.1:14060-32250 GCA_023375785.1 Penium margaritaceum | reverse complement strand
TGGGAACAGAGCACAGCTAGGGACTGTGGTGGTTGTGGGTGGCAGGAGAAGGGGTATGGGCTAGAAGATGGGCAAGATGCAAGAGGACGGAGTGTTTTTCGGAGGGGGGACCGGGAGGATGCCTCTAGGACGAAGAAAGGTTCTGTCTGTGTTTTTTCACAGAGCAAACACACATGCTTGCTGGTAGCGCACACACGCCCGCACTCACGCACGCACGCACTCAACCCCGCCCGCCCGCCCCCCCCCCCCAGCACGCCCGCCGGCACGCACGCACGCACGCACGTGCACGTCCACGCGCACTCGCACACGCACGTGCGCGCGCGCGCGCGCACACACACACACACANCTCTCTCTCTCTCTCTCTCTCTCTCTCTCTCTCTCTCTCTCTCTCTCTCTCTCTCGCCCCCCCCCTTTCTGCTTCCACTTGCTGGAATAGAGGATACTGTGCTGGGTAGAGAACGACAAACGGGACTTTCTTTCCCGAGTCTCGCTGCAGAGGGCATCAGTATTGAGCCCTCACACCACCACCAGTGTGCAGCATCACGGGCGCTAGAACTTCTGTCCGAGCACAACAGATGCTCTTGCGACGAAGTCTCCTTTGAAACTTGGGAGATTTTCCGCAGCCGCAGTCTTGTTTGCCATTCGGAACTGCAAACAAGAAAGGCCTAAGGCGTTCCCTAGTTGTAGGTAGTGGACATATGTCCCTCACCTTAATGAGGACAGTAGACAGGTTGGAAGAGAATGCAATATTGTATTCGTTTCGGTAGACCGAATAAAAAAGGGCTTTTGTGGGAATTATGCGCAGTGGCGATCTAACCCTGGCCCTTTGGATCCCCTCATCGCCCTGAGATTTGGGCCCCAAAAATTTGTGTTCGGTGATTGGCAGTTCTCACACAGGCCAAAACATGCGGTACTAAGGGAAATAGAAGGCCCATATTGACTGGATGAAGGGGAAACACATTTGGGAGGAGGCCTGGTGTAGAAAGAGTATTTCCATGCCATGGTGTATTCTTTGTGAGGACGGTAGAGTGGTGTCCAACCTTTCATGGGAACAGAGCACAGCTAGGGACTGTGGTGGTTGTGGGTGGCAGGAGAAGGGGTATGGGCTAGAAGATGGGCAAGATGCAAGAGGACGGAGTGTTTTTCGGAGGGGGGACCGGGAGGATGCCTCTAGGACGAAGAAAGGTTCTGTCTGTGTTTTTTCACAGAGCAAACACACATGCTTGCTGGTAGCGCACACACGCCCGCACTCACGCACGCACGCACTCAACCCCGCCCGCCCGCCCCCCCCCCCAGCACGCCCGCCGGCACGCACGCACGCACGCACGTGCACGTCCACGCGCACTCGCACACGCACGTGCGCGCGCGCGCGCACACACACACACACACACACACACACACACACGCACGCGCGCACACACACACACACACACGCACGCGCGCGCACACACACACACACGCACGCGCGCGCGCACACACACACACACACACACACACACACACACGCACGCGCGCACACACACACACACACACGCACGCGCGCGCACACACACACACACGCACGCGCGCGCGCACACACACACACACACACACACACACACACACGCACGCGCGCACACACACACACACACACGCACGCGCGCGCACACACACACACACGCACGCGCGCGCGCACACACACACACACACACACACACACACACACGCACGCGCGCACACACACACACACACACGCACGCGCGCGCACACACACACACACGCACGCGCGCGCGCACACACACACACACACACACACACACACACACGCACGCGCGCACACACACACACACACACGCACGCGCGCGCACACACACACACACGCACGCGCGCGCGCACACACACACACACACACACACACACACACACACACACACACACACACACACACACACACACACACACACACACACACACACACACACACACACACACACGCACACACACACCTGTTGGTCGTTGCTGCGTGTGATAGCCCTCGCCAGGTCTGCTTCAGTGAGCACGTCCATCTTGACGGGCGACGCCTTACCCATCTTACGTGCCCAGCACAGGCAGAGGCACGAGCAGCAGCAGCAGCAAATCAGCAGCAGCATAGGCAGAAGCACCGGTCCCTTCCGCGCCCTCATTGCTGCCGTCGTCATCGTTGAGATGGCGTTCTTCACCTTCGAGCTGGTGGGCCTGCTTTGGGCTCTGATGGCCTCTCGACGAATCTTCCTGCGGACGGTCGAGTGGCAGACAAGCTATGAGACTTTTGTTCAACGGAGGTGGAGATAGAGGTGTAGGTGCTGGGCGTGTGCTATTGTGCGCGCTCAGGCGATTTTCCTCCGCTTTGGGCTTCTTTGGAGACCCCAAATCGGGCCACAGAGAGGAGTATCTAGATAAGGTTTGGAGTCTTTGTCGTCGAGCAGTAACTTACGGCCTGGGAGACGACGAGCAATTTAGTTGGCCTATGTGTGCTTCTAAGCGAGAGTTGGCTGAAGAAGACGTGAGGGAGAGGCGATTGGGTCGACTGTGCAAGGTCTGGGTGTTGTTGACTGGATGATGAATCGTGTCATGGCCTTGAAAGCCCACTCCGCCCGCGATTATGTAAGGAATGAGGTCGCGCCGCGCGAAGCGCAGTGCGACAACTGTTGCGGCTGATGTCACCCGAAGACAACTATGCGACATGATTCGGTCGAGTCGCGCGCCGTGACGCGGAGAAGGCACGATAGGGATCGCGGTCAAGGCGCGCGCTGTCCATTCTTCAGACTACGCTGCGACTCACCGTCGCTTCAGTTCCAGTCGAGAAGCCAAGTTCAGACCCGGAGCGCTTCGGCGATAATAAAGAAATTCACGAGCCGCCCCTCTTGCCCCTTCAACTGTCGGCTGAGATGCGATAGCGGATGCGTGTGGCGGCTTCCGCCACTTGCCGTCGGCAGGCTGCCGATAAACGAGACCTTGTGCTTCTCCTCTCCTCCTCTCCTAAGTCGGAGGGCGTAGGAGCAGAGAGGATAGGTAACTGCTTACACTAGACGAGCCGACACCAGCTAGGCAGTGCCCTTACGCCGATGACGGACGCAAACGCAGACGCACCGCCATGTCACGTTGACGCGGCGGTGCCGTCAGCGCCATGTGCGATTCGGGTGCTTGAACGAGCGGAGGTGTGCGCTCCAGTGCGCTGGAACGCCCGGGCCGTGTTGGCCGCCCCTTCAGGGTGGCGGCTCGAGGGTTGAAACGCGCCGCGGGGTGAGTAGTTCGCGGTGTGCACCGACGGGTTTATGCGGAGGTCAAACCTGCACCGGCCGAACGGAGCTGCAAGGTATGAACGCTAAAACGGACAGAACGAGGGTTTGCGATTCATCATAAGCAAAATTCGTTTACTGCAGAACTGGGGAAAAGACCGAGCCCGATTTGCCGAGTTCGCGTTGGAACCAGTGGGTTGGTTTTCTACAGGGGTGGAGGAGGCCTGCCAGCCTTGCACCCACGCGGAAGATCCACGTCAGAGGATATCGAAAACTTTCAAAGAGACGTGACTTTCAAAGGGGGAAAACGACCTCTCAAAATTTGTTTTTCAATGATCGTCCCATGTCACAACCGACACATTTGGGGGGCTACATCAACACCAAACAACCCCAGGTCTTCATCTAAGCCAAGGACGACATTTCACTCCAGATCCAAGTCATGATTCAGTTTTTCGCACCAACTAAAAGTCAATTCCAGAGCATATGCGATCCGAAAACCCATTAACATGAATACAATTACTCATTATCTCCAACGTAAAGTCATTCTCACATCATCACATTTGTCTTGCGGTGTTTTCAATGCTTCCTCGTATTTCCAAAGGTAATATAAACATTTTTTTGTTAAAATATATTGATAATATGGCCTTAGGTGAACGGGGACAATGAGGATCGATCACTTGTTACTAAAATGCGAAGCCAAAGGACGAGTCGTAGAAGATAAAACGCCTAAAAATAGTTATAAAAAATTAAGGGAACCTTTGGGTACTAAAACATTGGACAAGGTCAGGAGCCTCTGAATTTTTATGTGCACATATGTAAAAGCAATGTTCAATCACTCCTACTGCACAACAGAATTTAACTCCTAATCCATTGAGTTTACGATGTGAAAATTGAATAAAGTGGCAATTATCTTTTCTGAGACATGTTTTTCTCATATTTTCTTGCGGAAGATAGTCTAAATTGGAGAAATTAAGAATCCAATTCTTTATGCAACAAGTGTAGCTTCCTTGATGCATATCCTTCCAATAATATTTTTGAAAAGAAGGAAAATGGAGGGCATCCGTATTCATTGAAAAGGGAGCAATGCATATGAAATTCGGTTGCAATGGCTCAAATAATCGACATTTTAGGATGTCAAGATTGTTACAAAGATTGGCTATCGAATAAGGTAGTATGTAAAACAAAACAAATACCGCGTAACTCTAAAAACCATTGAAATGTGAACCAATGACTGTGGAAATGTGCAAGAGAAGGAGTCGATATTTGTAGTTCAGTTAGACAAGAGAGAGATGGATTGGTTTAGATGAAGAACAGTCTCTTATTGTTTGGAAGACGAAGACGAGATACTTGTGTATTCCTTGAAAACTCTAGGAAAAAAACCATCTCTTAAAAAATGCTCCTCGCAAATGAAGGAGTGGAGAAGACGATGCCAAAAGGTGTGGATGTTACGTCGCAGGTATATAGCAACCCCTCAACTCTGCGAGTGGGTTGTTCTTTCATGACACTTGTGGTTCATCGCACGAAAAATTCCCAAATCTTATGCCGTTGCTGTTGTTGTGATTTGTGACGTTCGTGTCGACCTATGCAGTTTACTGTGACCACTCGGTCGTGTCCATACTCGTGCAGATCCCTGATACGGACCCTCGTGGCACCGGTGCCTCATGTGGTGGCGGACTACCAGCCTAGAGCTGACCGACGACCGTTCCAGAGCTTTGGACGCTAGCGGGGACCTCCTGTAGTTTTTTCTGCAGCACGCAGGAGTTGATCGGTGGACTGGCCGTGGGCCCGATTTCCATCTTTTTGCATTGTGTCCACCGTTTGATGCCGGATGCATGCATGTGACCAGTTAGCATCCGGCTTTTGATCCTGCACGTCTAGGTTCAGACGGCGTAGCGTTCTGACATGTGTGCGCAGAGTTACAACCAAAACAATGGTTTTGGGCCGGTTTTAGGACAGATCTTGGACTGCCGCGTGCGACACCCACCGTGCGCCGCGGCAGGTACTTATGCCATGGACCTCTCATTTGTCCTTTCTCTCTACAAATGCTATTGAAGCATTCTGACACTTTGCCTTGTGTCTCCTAGCAAGACCTTTGCCGGTGTGTGCACGACTTGTGACTGTCATCACCGTCTGACCAGGCACTGACGCCTAGTCAGCGGTTGTGTCGCTAGGAAGCTTCCACACATCTTCTCATGGTATCAGAGCGGTGAGAAATTTCTCACCGAGCTGCGCAGCAGCGCAGCAGCAGTGAGAGCCACAGCTGCAGCACATCCATAGGGACCCGTCGACGATAGCAGACCGCCGTCGACGTCGCTCACCATCACCACGTGAGACTGCAGTCGCCAACAGCATTGGGCAGCAGCAGCAGTAGTGCAACAGAGTAGCAGCACAATTGCAGCGGCAGCAATAGCGGTGGCAGTAGCGCACTACGACAGCACCACAGCAGCAGCGTGCGGGGACAGCAGCACAGCAGCAGCGGCTGCAATAGCAGCGGCGACAGCAGCACAACAGTAGCACGACAGCAGCGGCAGCAGCAGCAACGCAGCAGCAGCAGCGCTAGTAGCGCGCGGCGGCTGCAGCAGCGTGTAGCAGCAGCAGCACGCGGCTGCTGGCACAGTCGTGCGCGCAGCTGCCAGGCCGCCGCTCCGCACGCAGCCGCGCGGGTGCTACTGCAGTTGACGACGCAGCAGCAGCACCCGCAGCTGAGCGGAAGTTGTTGTGCAACTTCCGCGTAGCTCCCGCGCAGCTGCTGCGGAGCGGCCGCTAGCTCACGCAGTAGTCGCGAGGGTTGACAAAAAAGGGGGGGGGGGCGAGCTGACGCCAGCATTTTTCTTTGCTGACGCCATAAGGTCTTGCTGGCGTCAGCAATTTCCTACTGACGTCAGCACTTGCCTTAGTGAAATTTTTGGTTGGAGGGTCAAAAGTTGCCAGCGTTGATCCATGCGAGGGCTGGGACATAGCATTGTCCCTGCTTGCTGTAGAGACGCACGCCAACCGCGCCACGTACATCCGTGCTTTTCCTCCCTTCGTCAGGGGCCTGTCGAGCCTGCAACCGACTACTACCGCCATGCACATTTACACGCGCCTTGGGACCTCAGGAGGTACACAGTTGTGGGCGCTTTGCACGATCATGCTCGGGGTTCGATCACGTGCATAATCACTGTCACAATACCCGTCCAACACAGAACTCACAGAGGGGGCAAAGACCAAGCCAAGTTCAGCTGTGTCCATCACATAGCGCAGCAACTTCAGCAATGCTTTAAGGTGTGTGCTTCGTGGTTGTTGACTGAACTGTTCCATCACGTTGACTGCGCAGGAGATGTCTGGGCGTGTGGTGGACGCAAGGTAGGAAAAACTGCCAGTAATTTGCCTGTAGAGTGTGGGGTCACTATCGGGTCCGTAGTCAGTGGTGTTTGCATCCAGGAGGTGGGCGTATACATCAGGGCTCATTGGTGTATGTTGTCGTGGAAGATGCTGTACCAAGTGCTGAAAACGTGTCGTGAGATGTGCAATGAACCGTCCTTGATGCAAGGTGAGCGTGCGAGCAGCCCTGTCCCTGGTAATGGTCATGCCCAAGAATTTTGTAGCGTCACCCAGGTCGGTCATGCTGTAGTGCGTAGTGAGCAGTTTCTTTGTTTATGTGATGAGGGAAAGCGAGGGTGACAAGATAAGCAGGTCATCCACATAGACAAGCAGGGCAACAGGGCGGCCATGATCCCAGCGCAAGAAGAGAGAGGGATCGCTTACACTTTGGATGAACCCTCCTGAGTCAAGGGTACGTCGAATCTCCTTGTTCCAACAGCGTGGGGCCTAATTGAGCCCATACAGGGCTTTGAGGAGGAGCCACACGCGATCTGTACCATCCTCAAACCCCTCTGGCTGCTTGACATATAGCTCTTCCTCGAGTGGACCGTTGAGGAAGGCTTTCTTTACATCCATTTGATGTATCTCCCAGTCCTCATGAGCTGCTACACCCAACAGTGCTCGACTCGTTCCGTACTTTCCAACTGGGTTCTGTGAAGTCTTGACCGGGTACCTGGTGAAATCCCTTTGCAACTACCCTTGCTTTGTATTTTTCTATGAGTCCAGCCAAGTTCCTTTTGAGCTTGTACACCCGTTTGACATCGATGGCTTTCCGACCGGGTGGCAGCGGAACAAGCTCGTACACCCCATGCTCTAAAAGGGCATTCAACTCAGCTTCAATAGCTTTCTCCTACTCAGATGCATCCGCACGCCCCCTGGCCTCAGCAAGGGTTTGTGGTTCCACAATGGTGTGGTCCACGTTCACGGGTCCGGCTGTGTTGTAAAATTGTCGATAGTTCACACGCGCTACATTGCGTGAGGAACGACGCACAGGCTGTGGTGATGGTGTTTTTTTACTCTCCGTGCTGTTATGAGATACTTCGGTCTGAAGCCCGGGCGGTGTATGTGGACCACTGGATTCTGTGATGCGGAGATCCGTGGGTGTCAAAAGATCTGTGGGTACCCGTGATGTTCCACCTATTTCCTCATGTTGCCGTGGTGATTGATCTGTGCGCACAGCAGGTGTGTGGGGTACGAACACAGGCGCACTCACATAGTCTCGGTACTGCTCTGGAATGGTGATGTATGGGACATGGCGCAAGGTGCGGAATTGTTTGTAGGGCATGTGTTCGAGGAAAGAAGCATCCCTACTTTCTAGGAAGTGATGATGCATCGGATCCCAGAAACGCCATGCTTTGGATGCATGTGAGACGCCTACAAAGATGCACCAACGACCTCGTGGACTGAGTTTATTGTCTCTTTGAGGCTGTGCAAGCCACACGCATGCCATAGTGCCCCACACCCTTGCTAGCCTTAAGTCAGCCTTTTCCTTAAAGCACCACTCCCATGGTGTGACTGAATAGGGCCCCTGTGGTACCCTGTTCCATACCCAGGTGACGTATTTGACGGCTTCTTCCCAAAAACCAAAGGATAAGCCGGACTCGTTCAGCAGGGTACGCAACGCATCACCAAGCGTCCTGTGCCACCTTTCTGCTACACCATTTTGTTGTGGTGTGTATGGGGCAGTGGTCTGATGCTCTATACCTTTGGCTTTCAGTTCTGCTGTTAAAATACCCATGAACTCTCCTCCTCTGTCTGTGCGTAGTTTCAGCAATTTATAGCCAGTCTGACGCTCAGCAAGGGGTATCCACTCGGCTATGGCGCGTTGGGCATCCACTTTCGACTTCAGCAGAAATGCCCAGCGAAAGCGACTATAGTCTTCTGTAAGTGTGAGAATGTATTGGGATCCATACTGGACAGAGGACACCGGCATGGGTCCTGTCAACTCTGCATGGACAAGTTCAAGAGGGGCCTTGCATACCCTTTCTGACCTGGGAAACTTCTTTCTGTGGGCCTTACCTTCCTAACAGCCAAGACAGGCGTCTGCGATTAGGCCATGGGGACAGTCTGTGGGGAGGAGTCCATGTGCTGTCGTGTGCTTAATCATGTCTGTGACCATGTCTGTGTTGATGTGTGCAAGGCGACGGTGCACTAAGTCTTTATGCTTGTCGTCAATTTCTGTGATGACATGTGTCTGTGGTCTGTGTGAGTTCGTCTGGATCACTGGAAAGAGTGTAAGGCGATAAAGCATGTCCACGTGCAGCGGCCCATCAGCCAACAGGACACCAGCAGCATCAAAACGCATGCACAGTTGTTTCTGTGTTAGAGTGGACATGTTTGCTTGGCGGTCTAGCTGCCCCCCAGACAAAAGGTTCACTTTCAACTTAGGCACATACAACACACCAGTCAGCCATAAAACACCCCCAGGTGCTTGCAGGGCTACTGTACCCATGCCCTCCACCTCCAGCACTTCCCCAGTCCCGGTTTTCACACCCTCCACATCATGTGCAGCATACGTCGACACAAACAAGTGACAATGTGGCGACATGTGATGCGATGCAGCGGTGTCAAACAACCATTCATGCATGGGGAGTGATTGTGATGAGGTAACATGAGTGTGCGCCAATCGCTGACCTGACGACTGCGGCATTGCCGTTGGCTCTGGAGGCTGAAGCTCCATGGGCGCTGTCCACCCAGCAGCAAGAGCTCCGACCGTGGGCTGCTACGACGCAACCATATCCATGTAGATGCACTGTGCCCATTCAGGTGCGGGAACTGGGACGACCGAGTTCGGTGGCACAAAGTAGGGGCCCTGGTAGAAGGGGAGCGGCCCCTGATGAGATGGTTGGCTGGGCAGCGGTTGCACCAGAGATGGCGCGTACGTGACTCCGCTGAAGGGCATCGGTGCCTGGGGTCCAGTGGTCAACGATGTGGACCATGCTGGTGGTTGCAGCTGTTGTCCAAACTGTGGACGAGGTGGTGGAGCTGTGAATCGCTGTTGCGTCTGCCGCTGCTGTGATGGCGTCATGATGCGCTTGAGGTCTGGGCACGCACGCCAGAAGTGACCGGGTTTGCCGCAGTAGTTACAGGTGCGCTGTCCACCGCCACCCCGACCACGCCCTTGCCCCCTTCCAGGTTGGGCGCCTGTCCCTCCCTGTCCCCAACCTCCTCTGCCTCTACCTCCTCCCTGAGCGGAGTTCGTAGAAGCGCCTGGCAAAGACTGATGCACGAAGGCACTGGGTGATGGGTGGTGGCCTCTCGAGCCTCGCCACGGAGGATGTCCTCGTAATGACGAAGCTCCTCAAACACCTCCGCGAGATCTGTGTTCTCAATATCAGTGACCCGGAGACGCCTCAAGAGCCCTCACTGGAACTCCCTATAAGGTTCGCCAAGGTGCAATAGAACAGGGTCCAGCCATTCGAGCACGGAGCAAGAGGCTCCAAGCCCAAGAATGCGGCGACGTAGATCCCTTGCCGCATCCCAATACTCTGCTATTGGTGCGCCTGGCTTTGGGTACAAGTTGCGGAGACGGTCGCGCAGGGACAGATTCAACTCTTTCACCAAAGTCCACTTATCATCATTTACTCAAGTATCTTGATTTCCCAAATCATCTCTACTATGCAACTTCTATCCGTTCACCATCGATATGGTGCTCGGTATGACCATGAACACCATTCTCCATGTGGGAACTGTAGGTAGCTTTGATTGTTGGAATGAGCAAGCAAGGAAGCAACAGGTGACAAGAACGTCACCATGGATCGGAAGCAAGTTCACATAACGTGAAAGTCAACAAGAGAGACAAGTGAGTGTGTAAGGAGCAAGCAAAGTGCTAAGTGTCGGTTGACCGGGCCACCCACGCGAGCCTCTTGACGTGGGGCCTGGACGCCACCCAGGGATCGAACCCAACCCTGGAGCGAGCGACCTCCAGGCGGTTTCTCACACGCCGGTATAACCGGACGTGTGGTCCCGAGGGATCAGCAACCCGGATCACTATGCTAGAAGCATGCAAGTGAGTCACAATCCAACCACATCACGACCATACGCTCCGGCAAAATGTATCCCGCATTTTGGCATGTACAGTATGAACCATCACTACACCAAGGCTCTCCATAGTTTGTCGTTGCTGCTGTGGTCACCACATGACAACATGATGGTGTCACCACCACTGTACGCCCAGTGTTGCGTCACATTCTTGCACTAGAGAGCCTCAGTCCAGATTGATCACCTGCAGTGATGATGATGTGTGTGTGTGTGTGTGTGTGTGTGTGTGTGTGTGTGTGTGTGTGTGTGTGTGTGTGTGTGTGTGTGTGTGTGTATGTGTGTGTGTGTGTATCTGTGTGTGTGTGTGTGTGTATGCTTTTGTGTGCGTAGGGTCAAGAGGTCACTTGCGTGTGTCACAACCATAACCAACACTCCCCCATGACCCACGGAGGAGCAATCCACAAACACACAAACGCGGAGTACGTAACAAGACAATGAGTCAAACAGGACTCATGTCAATCAGGGGCATCACGAGAGCGCAACAGTCCAACAGCATGCAAAGCCGCCTTGAACATACCATTACTGAGAGCTTGGGTAAGGAATTCTGCACGCTCTTGACGACTGTCGACCCAGACAATCTGAACTTCTCGAGCGGCAATGCGCTCACGTACAAAGTGATGCTCAATGTTGATGTACTTTCTGCGAAAGTGATACATGCCATCGTGCTCGGCGATTGCCTTTGCACTTTGGTTGTCACAGCGCAAAGTGATGCAGCGAATGGGAACACACAACTGTTGCAGCAGGCGGGACAACCACACTCTCAGACGTACCTGCACCAAGTGCCACGTACTCTGCCTCATTGGAGCTTCGAGCAACACAGCCATGTTTCCCACTTTTCCAAGAGACAGCAGTCATACCGACAAGAAAGATGTAACCAGTGTGGCTACGAGCATCCGTGTAATGAGCCAAGTCACTGTCTGTTTATCCGTCTACCACCACGGAGGGCTGAGCACGCTAGCACAGGCCCATGCGTGCAGTGGACAGTGCATAGCGGACGACACACAATGCCGCCTCGAGATCTTTCTGGCAAGGCAGTTGGGAGAACTGGACGAGAAAGTTGACTGCGAAGGCCACATTCGCCCGAGTGGTGGTTGTGAGGTACATGAGGGAACAGACCACACTGAGGTAGTCGGTGACATCGATGATCTCCCCCAGCTGCGTTGAATCAAGTGAATTCAGCAGGTGCTGGCCGGCTGGAGTCATCAGTGTGGATGTACTGGGGACGTCAGCAAGTAGGGAGGCAAAGCGCTCCCCCAGTGTCCGGATGTATGCGACCTGATGTATGTGTAGAGTGCGACACGGGCGGTCACGCTCAAGCTCCATCCCCAGAAGCACCAGTGTAGGACCTAGGTCCTTCATCTTGCATGCAGACTACAACAAGTTCGTCACTGACTGCCTAACTATGTGGCTGGGGGAGGCAATAAGCAGATCATCGACGTAGACGAGGATGGCCGCAAGTGGCTCGGAAGGAGCACTCAGGAAGAGTGCAAGATCAACCGCGCTGTGATGGTAACCTCCCTGCTCAAGAGTGGAGGAGATCTCCATGTTCCAACAACGCGGCAACTGCTTGAGCCCATAAAGGGCCTTGCACAGTCGCCAGACTTTGTTTGTGCCATCGATGAAGCCCGGCGGCTGGACCATGTAGATTTCCTCGTCGAGCTTCCCATGGAGGAAGGCGTTGTTGACGTCCATCTGCACCAGTCGTGCTTGGCCACAAGGCTCAACAGTGCTCGGGGAGTGGTATACCTTCCGACCGGTGCAAAGGTCTCATCAAAGTCAATCTCAGGGATTTGGGAAAAACCCTTGGCTGTGAGGCAAGCTTTGTACCGGTCGACTCTCCCATCGGGCTTCAACTTGCGCCGAAGTACCATGGCCTTCTCCCACAGATCAGCATCCGCTGCCTCACGAGCCTACCGGAGAGTGATAGGCTCAGTGTGGAGAGTAGGAAGGCTAGAGGCCGCAAAGCATGCGGCAACATAACCAGTGACGGAGGACTCAAGAGCGTTGTGGAATCATGGGCTACGAGAGCGTAGCTGAATGCCGAGTTGGGATGCACAACGTTCACAGAGAGGCCTACTGCATCAAGGCCAATGGGGCGAGCTGAGGGCCCAACAGTGGAGGAAGAAGCACTGGAGCGAGTGACCCGCTGCAAGGGCTTAGAGGCTTTTGACGGGCCAGTAGGAACTGTCTCGATGGGCGTCACAGAGGAGCGGGAACGTCCACGAGAGGAATGAGAGGACTGAGACAATTGAAGAGCACGTAGTCTCCCTCCACGGGTGTAGGGCTCAGGGCCAAAAGTCGGGAAGTGAGGTGCTCTACCTCCAGGGGTGTTAACCACAGGAGAGGACTGCTGTGCCGACTCAAGGGGTGAGTTGGGAGGAGAATGCATAGGGGACTACGTGTGAGTGGGTACTGAGTTTGACGACTCGGGACTGCCAGAAGACAGCTTGGGGGACACGAGATCCAAGGAGGGTTACGAATCAGAAGAGGTATGATAAAGATGAGGACTCCGAGGAGGAATACTCGCCCTCACTGTTCGTGTGAGGGACATCAGGGGATGCTGTGTGAGCAGGAGAGGATGACGCACGGAGATCGGAGGCTGGGACAGGCACAGACACACCTCCCCCAAGCCGACGGAGCGAGGAGAGAGATGAGGGAGGAGGGACATGGGACAGGTCATGAGGAAAGGCATCCTCAAAGAAGAGGGCATCACGAGACTCAATGACGCGAGAGCGATCAGAGTCCCAGGAGAACGAGCATGCCACGTGAAAAGTACGGCGGAGGCAGGATGAGGGGCAAAGGAGGGCACACGGTACAAGCGGTCACAACGGGTGCCACGAAGGAGGAAACGACCAGTGGTGCGGTGTAACACCGAGGTACCGCCGCGACTGGAAGAAAAGTCCATCCTCTGGTCTTCGCGAGTCGTAACAGACAACAGACCGAGCTCAAGAGCAGGGACGTACAAAAAATCTGGCAAAAAGAGTTCCCCCCCGGGCCAACAAAGCTTACAAACCCAACACCCTGGACGGGCACGAGCTGTCCAGAGCTAGTGCGGACAAAGCGAAGAGAGCCAATAGGGCCCAGGGAGACAAACGAGGAATGACAAGATGTGATGTGGTGGGTAGCTCCCAAATCAAGGATCTAGAAGCCACTCGACACACGAACAAATGCAGAGTCACTACTCACAGCGACAACGACGGAGCGAGGAGGCAGGCGTTGGCCACAGGTAGCAAGGCAACGAGGGAGGCTGTAGGACTGCCACTACTCAATCCACGGGACATCAACTTGGAAACAACCCTGAACATGACCCGACGAAGGACCACAAAGAGACGCATCCACAGCACACGCAAGCGCCCCGAGCAACCGAACACACACTCTCACCTCCCTGATCATGGAGGTGTCTCTGATGGACAACATGAGAGAGGGCAGATTCTAGCTGGCGGTCATCCTCGGACGGGCCAGAGATGACGATGCCAGAGGAGGGGCGCTGTAAGGTGGAGGCAGACGATGCCCAGGGTGGAGGTGATTAGAACCCGAAGGGAGGCCCGAAGTAGACAGGGCCGCCAAACCCAGTAGGCCAACCCCAGGGAGAGGGCAAAGATGGTGATGTCAGGGCGGTGTTGTAGGTAGCCGCTGTTGGAGAGGAGGATGAGGGGTGGCCGGTGAGAGCAGTGGAGGTGGAGGAGCGAGAGGAACCACTACCACTCCCTGTTGAGCGTGCACAATGCGCACGCATGGCTGATGCAAGGCGGGCATCATCAGGAGGTGCTGGGCACTTGGGCGCCGCATGACCGGTGGCACCACAGTTCCAACATGTGAAAGTGCTGGAGGAGGAAGATGAAGACGCGGAGATGTTAGAACCGCGACACTTGTCACCCCTCCCCTGGCCACCGCCACCAGAGGCACCCCCCGGGCCTTTGCCTTTACCACCCCCCTGTGATGCGAGAAATATGGCTGTTATGGTGGAAGTGGTGGTGGAGGATGACACATGGGAAGAAGAGGAGGAAGAGGGGAGTATAGTGGCCGCTGTTGCAACGGCGGCATAGTGAATGCGTTTGTTTTGCAGCGAGCTCCACCAATCTGGCGAATGCTGGGAGGTAAACTTCCACAGGACCCCAATACCAGGCGATGCATCAGCATGGACAGGTATGGAAGCCAGGCGTTCAAGCTCAGTGACCTTCACCTCACAGAAGATGTCACTTAGTTCAGGGATGAGGCCGTTGACAATGGAAAAAACAGCTGGGAGCTGTCCAGGGGCGGCCTTGCCAAGGTTTCGAAGCAACCGCAGACTGCGAGCCCAGTAGGCGTCGGCAGTCTCATCAGCACGCATGGAGAGCGTGTTGAATTGGACAGTGAGAACATTATGATCTGCATGTCCAGTCACTGTTGTGCACCGTTTGATGAGTGTGTAAGCACCAACAGGATCAACAGTGGTGCGGCGTGCTGTGTCCGCATTGTAGGACCCGATCTCGTCAGTGAGATCCCCTGGTCCGGCACGAATGAGGGTAGGGACAGCGCGGGCAGACTCAGACTTGACTGGCACGAAAGGTGGGTTAGCAGATGGATTGGGCTCATGGCAGTACTCCCAGAACTGCTCCCCCTACGCCTAGGCACTGAAGCGGACTTCCTATGAATTGAAGGAGAGTTGAAGTGAGGTGGACAGGAGTCAAAATCAGGTTTGAGATGCACTGATGAGGCTTGCCCCATCAGTGCATCTCAAAGTGCTTTGATAGCTGTGGCGCCAGGGGCGACGCCGACTGCAAGAGGGTCTGAGGAGGATGAGCCAGCGGTGGCAGATGTGGAAGCGGATGAATTAGAGAATGCAACAGCGATGCCGACAGATGGTCTGCTGCGCAATGTGGGTTGGAGGCGGTTCATGACCAAGTTAGCAATGTGATATGCAAAGGTCTCCTGGTCAGCTTGCTCAGCACATAGCTTGTCCTCAGCAGCGCACTGAGCAGTGAGTGCATCCTGTAGAGCAGTGCGCTCATATTGTAGCTCAGGCTGTAGTGCGGCGTATTGGTCATCGTCAACTGTCAAGTTGCCAGTGACGCAACCCTGCCAAGAAAATTTCGTCAGAGTTTCCCTTGCCCTAGTGGACGTGGGAAATGTGGGATGAGTACGTCAGGAATCCGCTGCAAGGCAACAACCTGAATGCACAAAACGCCACCACAGAAGGGGTAGGGAGAGGGGGAGAGACCAAGCTCATCAAGCAAAGCAGCGCAGAGAGAACAATGGCGGGAGAGAAGTTGTAGCTGAGGATGCGACAACTGCAACAATAGCAGATGCTGAGAAAATGAGGCAGGCTACTCCCGTCAATGCGGCAGCTCACATGGTGAAGATGGCTGCAGCGGTTGAGACCAAAAGTTGGATGTGACGAGTCGCTGAAAATAGAGAGTGAATTGAGTCAACGACACTAGAGAGCACCGTAGCAGATGCACCTGCTGCTGACGCGACTACGTCAGCTGCGGCAACAATCTGGGTAACTACGTTGACGGCAGCAGCCGCCAGAGGCCCCTGGTCAACTACAGCTGTAGTGTAAGTCTGAACGGCCCTGCCAGCAGCAGTGCTGGCTGGTCCACGTGCAGCACGTGCAGTGGCCGCGAAGGTGGAAGCAACAGCAACACTAGATATAAGTGCAACCTGCAATACAGTCAGAACATCAGGGGATGGAGAAGAAGCCGACTCTGCAACTGATGCACCTTGGGATGCGGCACGGCGTGAAGCAGGCGCTCCAGGTGTTGCTGTCGCAGAGGATGGTGCTGCTTCGCGAGGAACAGCAAGGCGGCGTTGCTGGCGAGTCCTATGGGCAACGGGTGGGCTTACCAGTGATAGGAGAGGTCGACGATCACGCGGTGGAGTCGTGGCTGGTCCGTTCTGAGCAGTCGGGGAGTCGTCGGCGGCGGACTGACAATGAGCGACGTAGGTCTTGGCGTCCTCCCACTCGTAGTAGTCGGCGGGGTCGTAGTCCTCACCGAGGTGATACCTTGGACTGCTGCGGCGAACCCTTGACCACACCTCCCGCTCTGCCCTCTTCTCGTAGTATGCGATCTCGTCGTCGATGCGGGCACGCTCACGCGCGGCCGTGGGCGAAGTGGGGATGGGTTCGGTTTCAGGAGGAGACACCAGTGCGCCGAGTGCTTGGCTGCCAAGACGACAGCCTGGGGTGCTGAGAGAGGCATAGTGGTTGGAGACTCAAGGGTACTGCTCGCCCCGAGGTGTGCCTCAACTGCTGTAGTGAATGCGTCGGCTGCGGCACAGCCGGAGCCGAAGAGAAGGACGGCGGCGAAGAGGCACCAGCGCCGTAGTCGCAGTTGTGGATGAGGCAAGTCCCGTGCACAAGGCAAGCGCACCAAGTAGAGTACGGGTGCAGTGTGTGCTGATGAGAGGAGAGCGCACGCACGGCTGCTGAGAAACAGGAATGGTGGCTGATGTGGCTGTCGTGCACGCGAAGGCCAAAGCTCAACGGGGTGAGAGAGGATGGCAGCGGAGAGTTGCACTTGTGCACGAGGCTCGGCGGTGTGAGAGAGTACGGCGGCGGAGAAATGCCAATGCTGTAGTCGCACTTGTGCACGAGGCAAGGGCACCACGTAGAATGTGGGTGCGATGTGTGCTGCTGCGAGGAGTGTGCACGCACGGATGCTGATAAAGAAGGTGTTGCAGTCGACGTGGTCGACGTGTGTGCGGAGGCCGAAGCTCGGCGGAGTGCGAGAGGATGGCGGTGGAGAAATGCCAGTGTCGTGCAGTAGAGTAGTGCACCACGTAGATCACGGGTGCATTGTGTGCGGCGGCGAAATGGTAGTGACTGCTGCTGCGGCCTCTACCCACTACTGCCGTACGTGAGCTGTGTGTGTGAGATCACCCGCCACGTGGAAGTGACCCGACGAGGCCTCAGGGTTTGTCGTGAGGAGGAGGAGGACCTCCTGCTCTGATGCCAGTAGGTAGCTTTGATTGCTAGAATGAGCAAGCAAGCAAACAACAGGTGACAAGAACGGCACCATGGATCGGGGGCAAGTTCACATAACGTAAAAGTCAACAAGAGAGAGACAAGTGAGTGTGTAAGGAGCGAGCGAAGTGATAAGTGCCAGTTGACCAGGCCACCCACGCGAGCCTCTCGACATGGGGCCCGGACGCCACCCAAGGATCGAACCCGGCCCTGGAGCGAGCGAGCTCCAGACGGTTTCTCACATCCCGGTATAACCGGACGTGTGGTCCCGAGGGATCAGCAACCCGGATCACTATGCTAGAAGCATGCAAGTGTGTCAAAATCCAACCACATCACGAGCATATGCTCCTACAAAATGTATCCCCCATTTGGCATGCACAGTATGAACCATCACTACACCAAGGCTCTCCATAGTTTGTCATTGGTGCTGTGGTCACTTCTTGACAACATGATGGTGTCACCATCACTGTATGCCCAATCCTGCGTCATAGTCTTGCACCAGAGAGCCTCAATCCAGATTAATCACCTGCATTGATGATGATGATGTGTGTGTGTGTGTGTGTGTGTGTGTGTGTGTGTGTGT
>SZWC01007326.1:107167-121099 GCA_023375785.1 Penium margaritaceum | reverse complement strand
CACCCCTGCCGCCGATGCTACCCCTGCCACCCCTGCCGCTCATGCCGCTCCACCTCCCACCCATGCCACCCCTGCCACCGCTGCCACCCCTGCCACCACTGCCGCTCATGCCGCTCCACCTCTCACCCATGCCGCTCAGGCACAGACTGCACAGCGCGATCCAGCTCGTGGTGCCGTGAGTCCCACGGCTTGTGGTGCAGCGAGTCCCCCGGCTTGTGCCGCGCGGCCTCTGGTCCTCGCTCTGGCTTGCACTGTATCCGCTGCTACTGCGGATACAGTGACTAATGCGTCTTGTGTCGTCGACCGAGCTGCTGCTGATCCTGCTGCCACTGCGCATGCTGCTGCTGCTCCTTCTCCTCAGGCTCCTGCTGCGCCTTCTGCCGCAGTCCCTGCCGCTCCTGGGTGACTCAAGAGGAGTAAAAAAAAGGGTCTTGTGTCTGGAGAGTACAACCTCTACCCTGTCGGACATGATCTCTCCATTTCGAAGAGCATGCGGTTTAAGACTGTGACTGGAGATGATAGCGATGTGGAAGAGGTCTACGTGAGGTTGCGTCTGTTTCCAGAGGCGATGGTACACGTTGACTCTGATAATGATGAGAGCTGATCAATGTTTGTATCTGCTCTCCAATAGTCTTTTCAAGTAAAAATGATCATTGTGTCCCTTGAGAGATTTGGTCCCATTTTTTTTTCAACGCAACTCAGATGAATTAGCCAAGAAATGCTTGAACAAAGTGAGTTCGTTAAAACACCGGCACAAATTGCCATTGCAGGTCTGATGGACAACAGAACTGACCGTCCAAAAGACGACCATGCTTCTGGTCTTGGCCCTGATTCTAGCTGCCCTCCTGTTAGACGAAGCCGCCTCGTTGGCGGGTGGCTTGAAGAAAGTGATGATGAGGATGAGGAGGAACCTATAGTGATACTTCAGGAGAATGAGGTTAGGCCCAGGACAGGAGCGCTTCCTAAGCGACGCTGCTGGAAAGCATACAAGTATGCCTACGTCACCATGAACAGAAAATGGACATGTTGGACAAAGATGTATAGGGGGCAAACTGAGGAAGATGCTGACATTAACTGGGTTAGGAACAGGGACGAGGATGATGATGATCCAGAGAAAGAATATCCTGATGACTAGATTTGAATGTGTACTTCTAAACTTAAAAATTCACTCTGTCATGTGTGATATTCGAGTAAATCAGATGCCTCGTCCGCCGCGTGTTAGGAGGCGTTTGCCTCCAGGTCAACGTCAAAGTCGGCAACGGCGTTCAACGGTGCGTCCGAGACCACTTGAGGTGCACACTGGCCCTGTGAGATGGCCAGCGGATTTAGTCCTTCTCCGCCAACACAAAGATGAGTTGAACGCGTTGTGTCACATATGCAAGCATACTGGAAGAGGAATGAAGCCAAAAGATCTCGTCGCACTGCTTGATTCGAACCCTGCTCAGTTCCCCCCCCGAAGTTGGAAAAAAGGACATTGCACCCGTGATACACCTGAAGTCTCTAAGCGAGTTGGCAATGGTGGTATTTGGATTTGCCCAAGGAAAGAGTGCGGAGGCCGGCACTCTACGGCCGCAAGAGCAGGGGATGGTCCTGAGCGCTTTGCTGCAGCAGCTGGTCACCGCAGATTCTATTGTAGAAGGTGATGCATGGTTTTTTGCAACTCGCTTTTGTCGCACATTATTTTCCGTGGGTGACATGGTTCTAATTATGATGTCACGTATTTCTTTCAGATGCGTGGTGATCCGTCTGAAGGTGTCCGACTTCGAAGATCTTTTCATCTAAGATGAAACCACGAGCACCTGGAAGCAAGACCCTGACAAGAAAATCTGTCCTCATTGCACGCCGAACGTGGGCGAGCCGTACAAGTGTTGTAAACGTGCTCCTGCCGTGCCTGATCCTGCACCAAATGATCAGCCTGGTGGAAATGGCCCGCCGTTTTCACCAGACTTTCCACCCCCCCTCCCTGCAAACATTGAAACGTTTCATGCCTGGGCCCGTGCTTTCATTGATCTAAACACCATTCCCCCCGCATCCCCAGGCCATGCAGATGCAACCTGCGGAGCATGTCCGGGCAGTGCAGGAGCAGCAGGTGCAGCAACTCCAGCAGCAGCCGCAGCTGCCACCGCAGGCTCAGCCGCAGCCACAGCAGCAGCAGCAGCCGATTCAGCAGCAGCAGCTGGAGCAGGCTCAGCTGCAGCCGCAGCAGCAGCAACAGGCTCAGCCGCAGCCGCAGGGGCAGCAGCAGGAGCCACAGCTTCCGCAGGAGGGCCAGCAGCAGCAGCAGCAGCGCCAGCAGGAGGCGCAAGAGGACTTCCAGGAGGCTATGAGGGACCCGGAGTTCAAGGTGGCGTTGACGAAAGTGGCTTTCAAGAACATGATGGACATGATGATCACCAATCTGAAGAATTTGGGGCTGAAACGGGGTCGCCACGGCATCAAAGTGTCCCTCCCGGAAGACGGGCCCCTGTTGGCTTCAATCTACCAGAGCAGTCTGCAAGGGTACCTCCTCCTGCAGTGGTGAGTGTTAGGAGACGGTGTATAAACTGGTGCCCTGCTGTACCTTTAGCGTCTTTAAGGATGAATTAAAATGATTTGTGGTAAATGTTTGCAGAGACGGCCAGGACCTCGACCCACTATGTATCTTGGAAAGCCACACTACATCTTTGAGGAGACACACCTGAAGTTGAGAAGAAGAGTCGCACAGTATTCACCACAAGAAGACCTAAGTGACGATCCACTTGCATGTTTCATGAAGCAGTTGAGAGACAAGCGCGCCACGGATTTTGTGACTAGGATTTCGCCCTCCGTGGCCATTCTGCCAGACTTTGATCACGAGAGGAAGACAGTGTTCATTCCTTCACTGCCTGTGCTGAGTCCACCTGGCCAGTTTGAAACTCCTGTTCATTGTTGGTTGGAGTGGGCAGGTGGTGCTGCTTGCACTTGCAAGTATGCAGGTACAGGGGAAACGTGTGTTCACATGCAGTGGGCTGAAGCAGAGTTGACAAGACCATTGACATTGTTAGCACTTGAGGCCTGTTCTATGTATCCTGTTTGTGTGTCTCAGAATGATAACCCATGCTTCTCCATCTTGGATACCTCTTCCTCCCGTCCGGGGACCCGGGTGTTGGGCTGGGCCTTGATGGAAGGTGATGTTCCCGGTGAATTTCGCTGTAGTTGTGACATGGGTGCTGGGAAATGTGTGCAACACTTGGAGATGCTACAGAGAGTCTTTCCGGAGGCATTGACGTGGTTTGCACCTGATGATGAGGAGTCCCGAAGAAACCGTGTTGTTGAGGAGGTTGTCGACGTCCACACACTTGTGTGCAGCGAGTCTTGTGACATGGTGTGTGACACAGATGAACATGCGAGCAAAGAGTGGCTTGTGTGTCGGTGGCCGAAAGTACAATCCTTTCAACGGATTGATGTGCACCGAAGTTTGCACCCCACGCGTACCCCGGAAGTGAATGACGTTCATGCCAAGGTCGCGCAAGTTTTTACAGAAGGTTTCCAGCTGCAGGCGCCTGCGCCAAAGAACTCGTGTTGCTCTTGTGGCAACTTGTGGAAGAAGGTGAGCACCGTGTTCTTTGTGCTCCAACTTATGTCTATTGGTAATGCTTCTAAAAACATGGTATCTCTTCTGCATGCAGTCAATGCGATCCATCAACGTCTACGATGTCAACCACAAGACAAGCGCGGTAAGTGGCCATGAATAGGTTGACGTTTCAGATGTTGGATGATGTGCATTACACCGTAAATGCATTGTTTGTTGCATTGTGCAGGTTGAAGTCAGCTTCTACAGATCGCCCGAGTGTGGCTGTATGGTCTTCCCGGACGGCAGAGAGGAGGGCCTCTTCATGCACTCTGCCTCCACGGCTTTCACTCACGCAGAAATGCTCTGGGTTTTAGCGCTTGCATGCAGTGGAACATCTCTTGCTGCAACACATGGAGCCTTGACCTTCTATGGTGATGCTACGAAGCCTCTGAACTTTGCGTGCAGAACAACCCTTGCAAAAGCAATGCAAGCATACGTCCGCTTGATCGAGGTGGAAGGGTTGGGGACATGTTGCTCACATTGCGGGCCGTTCCCGGAAAAACTGGTCTGTGATGGGACAGCATTGGTGAACAGGAATGGGGATATTGCAGATGGTTGTCTGTACACGCAGCCTGTGACTTCATCATCAGTGTCTCGCAAGCGCATGCCCAAGCGTATGGTGACAAACATGCATGCGCGGATCATTCTTGGTCGGCTGGGCATGCAACGACGTGAACGTGACGTTGTGGTTCAAAGTGACTACGACATTCTTCTAAGCGAGCTGACATCATGTGGCGCAGTGGATGTGGCCTCAATTGTGGAAATGGCAAAGGTCACAGTGGTGGAAGAACCTGTGGTAAGAGATGCTTCCCCATGTACCAGACTTGTTAGTTTTAACTGTCCACTTTTAATCCTGATGCTGTTTTCATGAAGCAGCACTACACTGTGCAACGGAGCTACAAGGACTTGATGTATTCGCTAGGTGCTTGGGGCACCGACGTGTGTCTCATCCATTCTGAGGGACTCCCTGCTTTGAAGGCCCTCATAGAAGACGCAAACAACATGACTCTACAGCTGTGGAATTTGTTGAGAGACCACATGCCCATTGTGGCTCGTGTGTTGGATTGGCACATGGGTCCGACCTTGATCAACCATCTCCAAATGTCACCAGAAAGTTGGCAGAGTGCACGAAGCTCGCTACCAGAAGCCTTGGTCAAACTTCCGAGTCGACTGGTTCAAAGCTACGAAGACCTTTTCAAGGTGAGAAGGAAAAGCCGCTCACTTTCTTTTGGTAGTTTGGCGCTTTTTTGTACGAGGAACTCAAGTGGGTTTTCGTTGAGCAGGGAGCATCGGGAACTGGGGTTCCTGAACCTGAGGCGAAACCATTGGCCGCGTGCTACCCGTTTTGGCCGACCCAACTTCTTCGACCTCTGTACAAGGATCTGGAACGTCCGGATGGGAAAAGTCTGCATGCCAAAGATGATGCGAAGTGTGGTGCTGAGAGACCAGGACCTCTTCCCAAGAAATCAACGACAGGCTTTTTCACTGTTGTGTGTCCCCATCTCATAATCTATGGTTTTCATGTGATGTACCATGGTGAGTCACCAAACGATATCTTCACAACACTTCTGATAAAGTTTCCACAGAACAAGCGGCCAAGATTCGTCTTCTATGACAACGCATGCAAGCTGTACACCTACAGCTTAGCGAGAGATCCGGAACTTATTGCAAGTACGCGGCTCCTCTGTGACCGGTTTCATTACGGTCACACTCAGTCCGCCAAGCACACTTGTTCCTTGGCTTTCAGTCCTGAAATCTACTCCCGCCTGAAAGGTAATGTACCTTTTTCGGGCGCAGTGGAAATTTTGTCACAAGGCAATGTCTGTGAATGGATTATTGTTCTGATTTGACATTCTATGTGAAGTGCAGGTGTGAACACTTTGGCAAATGAGCAAGTGAACAGGTTCATCAGGCGCTTCACCATCCAAAGTTTCACATATTCCATTCCAAATCTTATGGAGATGTGTCGACTTGTGTTTGCCTATTGGAACTATCGGAAAAACAAGAATGAGATTTATGAGTTCGGCACAGATGAGGAGGTGCACCAGTTCATCCCTGAACTCAGTGTGGACGAGGATAAGGAGGAGGATGAGGAGGATGTGTTTGGTGGTCAAGAATGAACCTGCTGATTTACATTTTTAATGTCCTTCCAAAAAGCTTTCTGTTATGTATGCTCTTTCCCTTTCACTAGAAATAACAATGTGAAATATGAAATGAATGCAATATGGAAGATGTAACCAAGTAATGTGGATGGAAACATGTAGCTGGTTATACTTTATCGAGAACGCTGACTGCATTTGTCTGAATTGGTAGAAAGTAGGTGTAGATTTTCTGCATCTGGCAAAACCAGAAGCCATCGTACGCTTCTACGTACAATTGCCCATTCCAATAGTAATTCCCCTTGTGCCTACTCCTAAATCAATCCCCCTTTTGCTTACTCCAATATGAATTCACCTTGTGTCTACTTCAATATCAATTCCCCTTGTGCCTCTCCTGTATCAATTCCCCTTGTGCCTCTCCTGTATCAATTCCCCTTGTGCCTCTCCTGTATCAATTCCCCTTGTCTGCTCCTGTATCAATTCCCCTTGTGCCTACTCCAATATCAATTCCCCATTCAATGACCCTTGTGTCCACTCCAATATCAATGCCCCTTGTGCCTACTCCATTATAAACCCTCGATGGTTTGTTACTACTGTTCCCCTTGTGCCTACTCCAACATGAATTCCCCTTCTGCTTACTCCAATTTGATTTCACCTTGTGTCAACTCCAATATCAATTCCCCTTCTGCCTAGTCCAATATGAATTCACCTTGTGCCTACTCCAATATCAATTCTCCTTGTGCCTACTGCAATATCAATTCTCCTTGTGTCCACTCCCAATATCAATTTCCCTGGTGTCTACTCCAATATCCCATGCCCGAGTAGAATGTAGAAAGGTATGTTGGAGGGGGCACAACAGAAGGCCACAGCCAAAAGTCTGTGCCGTTTGAAAGCTTTGAGAGCTCTTATCGTCCTCGGTAACACCGTGATTTTAGTGTAACAGTTGTCTAATAATACATATTAGTTTCAACCATCAAATGCTTTCGTTCATTCTAGCAGGATTTTTTTTTCACAATAAGGGTTCATCCATTGTGAACAGAAACAAGATGTAGCAAGAAAAACCCGCGAGTGAAACAGAGAAGTATTTAATACATCACCAAAAGTCCAATGCATACTTTCAAGCATAGTCATCCTCCTTCCGACGCCCACGTGCTTTTTTAGCAGAGTGGCAACATTCGTCATGATGCACAGGACGCTTCACAGTGCGTTTTTCTCTCCTAGAAGCAAGACTTGGTGAGTTCCCAGCTTTTTTCCAAGGGAATTTGAAGTTTGGTCCACTCGTCCGTCTTGGAGTTCCGCGAACAGCTCGTTTTCCACCCTCAGATGGTGCATCTCCTGAACTATTCCTCGGCTTCTTCGTCCTCATTGGAAACTGTCCCTCTACTGCAGCATGGACCTGTCTGTTTGATGTGTCATTGTCTGAAGTTTTCACAGTAGGCTCTTCACGAGCTATTGGTACATCCACCTGCACACACAGACACAAAAGATACGTCGGATAGACTTGATTTCCACAAGTTATTCCAGACAATGTGAGTAGTCACTTACAGTATCTCCACGTTCCGGCCGGAGAGTCGCTGAAAATTGCGTGTTCACAAATGTTTCTTGCGAGTGCGACTCCGCTTTCATTTTCTTCAAGCCATCAGAGAAGTCCTACACATAGAACAATTGGGTTAGAGAGCACAAAAAGCCAGTCGAGCGACACAAAGCTGACTACCCACCCGCCCACCTATTACCTGCATCTGACATTTTTTCGACGTGACCATGTCGATGACAGCTGCTCCACCTTTGCCTGCATGGCGAAACAGTTCCTCAGATAAAATGTTGGAGACACTAGAATACATTGTACTACGACAACATTAACCCACCATCCTTGCATCGTGGTCGGACCGTTTTCACCACACGCTCGAACAAGTTGACTTCGCAGTTGCAGTCCACGATGAAACTCCGGGCAGCGTCTTTGCACTCTCCCAAAAGATTTTCCATCATGCTCATGTGTTCCATCAGCTCCTTCTGCTGCTCGGATTGTGGTTCTTCAACCATCTGCTTAGCAGCCGATGATGAAGGTGCACCACCGGTCTCAGCTGGTACCCACGGGGGAACCCAGTCAGTTGCACTGGCTGGAGGATGAGCCGACACCCTACTCTGTGGCACAGAGGGGGGTGCCGGTGCAGGAGGATCTTGAGCAGGCGGTGCTCGGTGCACGGGTTGCTCATGGGACGAGGTCGCAGTCTGTGGTTGGTTAGTGGCAACGCACACCTGCATACACCGAAAACGAACCATCAAAGCAAACCAATGGCACACAACCTTCTTCAGCACACGACAGCAANAGAATACATTGTACTACGACAACATTAACCCACCATCCTCGCATCGTGGTCGGACCGTTTTCACCACACGCTCGAACGAGTTGACTACGCAGTTGCAGTCCACGATGAAACTCCGGGCAGCGTCTTTGCACTCTCCCAAAAGATTTTCCATCATGCTCATGTGTTCCATCAGCTCCTTCTGCTGCTCGGATTGTGGTTCTTCAACCATCTGCTTAGCAGCCGATGACGAAGGTGCACCACCGGTCTCAGCTGGTACCCACGGGGGAACCCAGTCAGTTGCACTGGCTGGAGGATGAGCCGACACCCTACTCTGTGGCACAGAGGGGGGTGCCGGTGCAGGAGGATCTTCAGCAGGCGGTGCTCGGTGCACGGGTTGCTCATGGGACGAGGTCGCAGTCTGTGGTTGGTTAGTGGCAACGCACACCTGCATACACCGAAAACGAACCATCAAAGCAAACCAATGGCACACAACCTTCTTCAGCACACGATAGCAAAAAACAATACCTCTTCCCGGTCCTGCGGCTGCGACCGAGTATTCTGTTCGTTGTCCACGTTGTCAGTGGTCCGAGTAGATGCCTCCGCGCTCTGGCGGGGAACTTTGGGCACCGCGGCGTTCTCTTTCACTTGATCAGTCGCTCTTGCACCAGACTGTGCTGCATCCCACGGAGCTGCGTGGTTGCTTATCACGTTGCTTCTTGCTGCCTTCCTCGTCGATGCCACATCGCTTCCAGCAACCTCCGTACTCTCAGCCTGTACACATTAACCAGCGAGCTTTGAAAAAAGGCACGAAAAGCCAAGGTACGCAATGACAAAGTCAGACCTGCATGTCAAAACACCTTCTAAAGAAGCTTAGGGCCAACACCCCACCTCAGCCTCGGAAGAATCTCCGCTGTCGGAGCTTGCTTCATTGTCAGATTCCTCCCCCGCGTTCTTGATTTTCTGCATCGGCCGGAAACCGTGCATGAAGACGACGGAACTGGCAGACATATAATGGCTCGAAGAGAACATGCGTGTTACAACCTACTTACAGGTTGACACCATCGAGAAGAACATTTCTTCAGCTTGCCTTTCCGGTAAACGCGTTACAGAGGCCGCTTCCTAGAATCCCTCGCTCCGGTTCCGCAGAGGAAGTCATACAACTTCTCACGCGATCGAAAAGGGTTCAACAACACCCACTTCTGCTGGAAAAAAACTTCCATGTCGAGCGTTTGCTTCGAAATAGTCAGAATCTTGGTGTCGGGGGAACACCCCCGAACCAGTGTCTGCGCCCACCAGGCTTGAAAAAACAACCATAATATTCGACGGCAGCTCCGAGCATACTCCTCCATGTTGAGGAACGGTTTAGACGTCGGCCTCAAATTCAGGGACTCCAGGAGTCCCTTCCCAGTCGACCAGCGCATTTGACCGATACCAAATCTCGTGTGGTAGTGTTTCGACAGCCATTGGTCCTCGTTGGCAGTTGCAGCACAAAGATCTGTTGCGTGCAAACAACATCCGGGTTAGGCGAAAGCCAGAGAAAACAGACTGAAAAGGAGCAGCTGAACATACTGACCTTCTGCAGTGCCCTGGAATTTGAAGACGTTCCAATCAATGCCGGGCCACTTGGGCCACTTCGCGAACTCGTCCGCGACAACGCCTTCCTTCTCCTGATGCGGTATCTTCTGCTGCTGCTCGTGCGTTTGAGTAGACTGCTCTTGTTCTTGATGCTGCTGCTGCTGCTGCTGCTGCTGCTCCTGCTGCTGCTGCAGCTGCTGTTGCTACCTCAAAGCTTGCTGTTGCTGCTGCAATATCTGTTGCTGCTGCTGCTTGCGTTGCAGTTTCTGCAACAGTTCTTGCTGCGACTGCTCCAATTGCTCGGAAGACTGCACTTGCTGCTGCTGCTGCTGCTGCTGGTGCGTTTGCTGCTGCGCGGACTGCGGCGGCAATTGCCACGGCTGCTGCTGTTCTTGCCGTTGCGGCTCATGCGTCTGCGAAAACTGTTCCTGGCGGTACTGCAAAGGATACTTGGTGGGCAGGTGCTGATCGCTGGAATTTACCTCCATAAAGCGGCACACGTCCTCATCATCTTGGTGCTGTTGCCCATGCAAATTTTGCGCCATATTGCCCCATGTAAACCGCTGGTCTACAAAACAGGTGCTATTATCGGTAAAATTACTCAAGCCATCCAAGGGCCCTTGACCAAAAAGCAGGGATTGATGTTTACCCGCGCCTTGCATGCTGTCCCATGACGGTCCTGACAGGCCAAGAGCCAATTAAGCAACCGTAAGATTTCCTTTGCAGGACATATTAAAGAATATCAGATGACCTGGTGCGAAAAGCAAAACATTATCCCTTCGTTTTCCTCTTTTGCTTTCATGTTACCGTTCATTCTTTTCAGCCGGTTCTTCCTCTTTTTTCTTCCTGGACATGCCGGCCGACCACCCTGTCAGCCGGCAAAGAGTCCCAATTCGAACAAGCTTCACATCGCTGTTCGAGGGTTGACCCTATTCAACATGCAAATGTCGACAGCGCAACAGTCATGGTCATCATGGCTTTACAACAATGTTACTCGCTCATGTCTCCTTCCTGCCCGTGTCCTGACATAGTGTTTTATTCCTTTTGTTTTGCCACTCGTCCAGCCGGGTGCTTGGCTGATTCCTTTGCCGAGTAGCCGATAAGCACAGCCAAGTCCACCCGGCAGAACAGCCACAAGCTGGAAGTCCACCCACGACCTAGGAGGCCATCATGTAAATTAGCCGGTGGGCATATCAACCATCCACCCTGCCAGCCACCCAAGCCAGAAAACACCATAAAATACCGGAAGACCACACAACCACCCACCCTACAAAGGCGTCACCCACCCAGCACATATCACACCCACTGAATCGGTTCAGCCACCCACATAGCCGCTCTGCCGACGAAGTCGCGCAGCCCACGCGACTCACAAGAGATAGTGCTCGGTGCAGTACACGCGGGCTCCACACCAGCGACAGACGAGTCATGCGCGGAGTGTCAACTGTTGCTGTCACGAGGTGGAAGGCAGTAAGGCGTTTGCGTCCACCCCGTCTGGATGGAAGGCAGATCGTTGCGGGCGAGATGCCGCGGGAGAGAACGGAGAACCTTTTAGCAGTTCGTGCATAGCAGACTACCAGAGACAACGAGACTGTGATGTGGTCGCGCGCTGTAGAAAAACACAAGGCACTCAACCGCGAGACAAACGGCTACGGAGAATAGCACCTGTGTGCACTCGGTACATCGCAACTAAATCCACAAAACCCTAAGTGAAGAAAGAATGATGGGTTATGAAGTATCTGACGGAGATGGGAGGTTCATGACGCTTGTATAGGCTGTCGCTGCCAAGCGTCGTACATATGCTCCTTTTGTTGCATGAACAGAAACGGTAACTCCGTATCGGTTGAACAAAACGAGTATTGCGCGGTGCATATGCTCGTTTCATTCAATAACAAAAACATTAAGTCGATTCCGGCTGAACAAAACGCGTTTCAAGCTGCACTTTGTGTACAAAACAGAACGGGTAGCCTCACTCCGTTCTGTATAGGAGGAGCCAACGGTCCTCGCTCTGGTGCAACAAAACGCGTCGGTACATGCGGCGTTCCTCGCAATGCCGGTTTATAACGCGTCATTGAACACGTGGTTCAGCATGGGTGGCGGTTGATCATTGGAAGATGAATTGTAGCAATCCTCATGCATGCATGAATCTCGACGGAAAGGAAACATGCTCCTCGACACAATAAATTTAGAGAAATGTCGATAACGGAGTCAGATTGAGGGTTTGGAGTGTTGTAGACCAGGGGTTCATGATGTTTTCGGCTTCAATCAGGCGGCGATGTGGTAGACGGTTCGGCGTCTAAGGTGTAAACACCGACGTGGCGGTGGAGGTTGGCAGTGCTGACGCGGCGGTGAATGGTTCATGAAGCACAATACCAGGCTCCCCCTTCCAAACGTCTAGACAACAACGATCACCTTGGTGACCAAAGAAGCGATATCCAGATTGTTCACGGAATGGACTTCTGGTGTCTGAACAATAATGGTCTCCCCGTTTTGTCGACAAGCTGTAACGATTGCTGCGGTGTCTTCTCGCTGAAGAGTCGATGGTTTGTGCGCTCGTGTTTGAAATGCTTGTTGCACAAAAGCAGACTCCTGCTTTCCTCAGACAAACAGAAGTGGGATCGTGACATGCTTGTTGTTTCACAAAAGCCGAGTACCACTTTCCTGTTTTGTTGGATACCTGTTTCGTGAAACGCCTGTTTCGTTGTACACCGGTTTCGTTACACACCTGTTTTGCTATTCCTCTTTTTCATTGGACACCTGTTTTCTTAGTCACCTGTTCTGTCAAACACTTGTATTGTTACCTACCTCTTTTGTTAGAGACCTGTTTCGGTACTCCTTCAAGGCACTGGAGTCGTGCGCTCGCAGTTGACATTCCTGCTGTGGCACAAAAGGCGTGACCTCCTTTCTTACCTCGAAACGAAACCCGGATCCTCTCCGTGTTTCATGACAAAGGCAATGATTCATGAACCGTTCCTTCATGGTTTGCTCTCTATTTTCCTTGGTTCGTGACACATTTTTGCGATCAGCTGCGATTATGAATGTGGTTGGGTTTACAACCTCAGTGTTCGGCCATACAGAGCCGATCTACACTTTCGTTTGCACCGGACGGAGACATGCTCTTTGTTCCAATGAAAGGGATGTCTATGTCCATGACATGGTGGCGTTCATCGAATCATATTGATTTACGAAACTTTCGGAGGCTGCTGGTTTGTCCCTGAAACCAGGTGTAATTGCATCATAAACGGTTGAATGTTAACGTATTCGTCCTTCACCTTACTTCCCCTCAGCTTTCACTAGTTTCCATCATAGGACGCCTTTTGTGCTCATGAGAGCACGAGCCTCGTACAAACGGGACAGATACCTGTTCTTTGTCCCGACGACAGTGATGTCTCAGTGCATGGGAAAGTGGCTTTCATCGATCCAATTGTTTTACGAAACCAACCAGCCCCGCTAGTTTGTGCGTCGAACCAGTTTCAGTTGCATCTTCCACATTAAATCTTGTGGTATGCGGACATCATCATATTTCCACACCTTTCTGCCTCGTTTCCACCATAAGTTGCTCTTTGTGCGCACGAAGCCCGGCTTTTAAAATTTCATGTTGAAATGTCCTTAACCGCTAACTTCCAACCGACAAGATCTGCGGTTGCAGGTCAAGAACTGCTCGCAACTGTGCAAGCACCTGAATCTACCGTTACAATCTTCCCGCAGCTTCCGGACAAGCTTCACATCGCTGTTCGAGGGTTGACCCTATCATCATGAAGATGGCGACAGAGCAACAGTCATGGTCATCATGGCTTTACAACAAGGTTACTCGCTCATGTCTCCTGGTGGCTGAGGAGGTGTACAACTATGAACAGTACCCCAGACTCGTGGACACCGTCTCGTGCCAACATCAGGCGAAAATACAGCGAAGCGAATATACCTGACAAAAAAATTGAACGCTCAATCGTTTCAGGTAGGTTTCTACGACGTTCTCTCATGCGATGCCGCGGCCCATGCGGGGTCCCTAAATCAAGAAACTGAAATGCGCTTCGGTCAACGGGGCGGCAGCCGTCGTTGAAACTCGGGAGGGGAATGGCACGGAGCGGACTTGGGATTGGTATCGACTGAAAGGTCGGTACCAATCCCAAGTCTGTCCGTCCAAGTTGTGGTACGTCGTTCATGACGTGCCACATGGAGTCCACCGGTACCGCCCCCCCTCCGTGAGCTCTCGTGACAGTGTCACGAGAGCTGGGTACGACGGCGGGCGACGTGCCCACCGTCGGCTGCTCCCGCAGAGCGCTAGCGGCCAAACGGGAGGGCATGTCGCCCGGTCAACGTCACGCCAAGCCCTCCAAGGGCGTACGGCTTGAACAAGAGGGCG
>SZWC01007326.1:71037-88221 GCA_023375785.1 Penium margaritaceum | reverse complement strand
CCGTAGCAGTCGCAACAGCTGCAGCAACCACAGCAGCCGCAGCAGCCGTAGCAGCCATAGCAGCTGCAGCAACCGCAGCAGCCGCAACAACCGTAGCTGTAATCACAACACTAGCAGCAGTTGCAGCAGCCACAGCAGCAATAGCCATAGTAGAGCAGCCGCAAGGACAGCAGCACCCCAGTGCTGACATTAGCAACAGCAAACCACTGCTGACATCAGAAGTAGCAAACCAACATCACTACAGACATCAGCAACAAGAAAAAAAAAGATAAGATAAAAAAAGAATTAACAAAAGCAAAACACCAAGGCCATGAATGAAAACCCCAGTGGGGATGGGTCCTCCTTTGCTGGAGGACCCACTAGTCCACCCTTCCTACAGCATCTACAGCAGTTGCAACAAAAACAGCAGTAGCAACAGCAGCAGCCGCAACTGCAATAGCAACAGCCACTGCATCAGCAACAACAGTAGTAGTAGCAGCACCAACAGCAGCAACAGCAGCAATGCCAGTAGCAGCAACAACTCGTAGGCTTTGTCACCGGCTCCACTAGCTCGCCAGCCCTTCTGGCCGCCATTCGCCAGTAGCTTGCAGCCCTGATGGAACAGCTCGCAGCACTGCACTACCGACACCACATAGCCATGCTAGCGTATGGCCACCCTTCTTTCCTCCTGGGCATGCTAGTCCCGCTGTCTTTGCCGCCACGCACTACCAGGCACAGTAGCAGACCCAACACCGACGTTAGACTGTGTCTTTAGTCCTCTACCCCACTGTGCGTGTAGGCCACAGGCCAAAGGACTTTGAGTCCCCACCCCCGCCGCTCCAGGCCGATGAATAGTTCCACAACTAGGAGCTTAGCTTCCGCATCTGGACGCACGGCAAGGGCCTGTGGCCACACGACATCGTGAGGTAGGAGTTCAACTCTGTCCACATGGGGGAGACGTAGTCAGACACCTCCTACTAGCAGCGGGCAAAAGACATCCTCTGTTGCTTGGGCAACGATGCTCCACCACCTCTTGCCACACTCTTGACCTTTAAGCGCGGGACCACCGACATCTTTGCCAAATTTTTCATGCACTACTCCTAGGACATCCTCACCAGGATGGCGGCCTAGGCCACCCTCATGCCCTGGGCATATGAGCTATTCCTCAAGATTGAGGATGCTCGTCTGGAGTCGCGCATCTAGCGCACAGAGACCATCGCCTCCCCTGTCATTGCCTCCATGGTTGCTGCCGCTCCCGTCGCTGCTGTGTCCACCGGCTCCTTGTCATCACGGAAGAAGAAGCGCAAGGGCAAAAAGAGCAAGGGCTAGCAGCAGCAGCCGATTGGGTCTAGTGGTGGCGGCTCGCTCTGCCACAACTGTGGCTAGCCTGGGCAAGTGTGGTACACGTGCCCGCTCTAGACGGACAAGGCGCGTGTCATCACCACCATGCATCACTGATGTGAGCGCTGTCTCCCCACTGCAACCATGGCTGTCACCGTCCCTGATGCTTCCACCCTGTCAAGCAGCTCCACTCCTCTTACGTCCGTAGTGGTCCTGCCGTCTCCGGCCCTAGAGCAACACCATCTGTAGCCATCGGCGCCTCCCCCTTCGTTACCTGCACAGCCCTCTTCTCTTCCGAGCTCAGGCGTTGTCACATCGGATTTGGTCTACGTCCCTAGGCCATCCACACGTGAGGGCCAGTTGGAACACTTCATCGTGCTCCAACCCGGCCTGTCTCGCCCTCCCCTCCAAGAAAGTGCAAGTAACGTCACCTCATGTTCACATGTCCTACCATTCATGACTGAGTCTGAGCTGCGGTCGTGTCCTGCTTCCTTGCCCATCCAATCCTCCCTCGATTCTTTCTCTCCTGCCTCTCTCTTTGGCAACTTCGCATGGCTTCATGATTGGCAATCTTGGTTTGCGCCCCCGTCCACCACGTCTACGTCTCTTGCCTGCTGGCTTGTGACTATTAGCGACCTGGCAACACCGGTCTAGGACCTTGCCGAAACTTGGATTAATGACTCCAAGGTCATGTATCACGATGATCTCTTGCAAGGCCTTCAGTGTGCTGGGTCCATTTGGTGATGTGTTCAGTGTCAGGACGGGCTCTAGACAAGTATTACCTGAGCACGGCATTGGCGCCATTCATTTTTGTGGTCCCTGTGGGGATGTCTTTGTGACCAATGTCCTCTTCGTCCCCCATCTTCAGCTCAGCCTCCAGTCCGTCACTGCCCTTGACCACATGAGCATGGACATACTGCATTTGCGTGGCGCTGGCATTCTGTCGTTACGTCTGTCCAGTCATGTCGTCTTGCATGCCACCGCCCATGGAAACCTATGGCATGTGCCTTGTCTATCCTCTCTTCCCCCCGTTCCCACCCCGCTGGCCAACACATGCCACGTGGTTGTCACCAGTAAACTCTCCTCATAGTACACACGCCTCTTGCATTGCTGCCTGTACAACGTCCACTTCGTTGCCATCGATAGCATGCTCCGCATCCAACTGTCCAAGGGCCTTGACCGTGCCTCTTTTCCCTTATCGCGTCCCATTGAGTGTGTTGATTGTGCTCAAGGGAAGATGCACTGGTCCACTTACCCTCTTTCCTCCTCTCGTGTATCCGCCCCTCTGGACTTAGTCCACTCCAATATTATGGGTCCCCTTCCCACGGAGTCTGTTGGGGAGCATGGACGCTATGTCCTTACCCTCACCGACAACTACTCTTGCCACTGCTGGGTCTTCTTCCTTTGGCAAAGGAGCGATGTTGCTCCCACCAGTCGGGACTGGATTCTCCGTGCAGAGTGCGAGTGTGGTTTCCTTTTTGTCTCTTCTACTCTGAGTGTGGTGATAAGGGAGACCACGACCTTCCTCGCCTCCCGTGGCATCCATCATGAGACGTTGACGCCTTACACGTCAGCTCTGAACGGCATCTCCGAGCGGTGGTACCGCACCATGGCCGGCGTTGTCCGCACCACGCAGGTCAAGTCTCATCTCTTCGATGGCTTCTACTTGCAGGCCATGACCTACATGACGTGGGTCTTGAACTGGATTCCCCACGGACCCCTTCCCCGCCAGTCCATGCCATACCAGCTTTGGTGCGATGTGCGGACTGACCTCCACCCGGCCCACATCTAGAGCTGCGTGGCCATTGTGTGGTTGCTTGTCCTGTAGCAAGCAGCAAGCTCGCCCCTCGTGGGCGTCCCTGCACCTTTTTTGGTGTCTCACGTTATTCCAAAGCCTTGCGCTTCTGGGATTCCTAATGGAACGACATCATCAAATCACGAGACGCTCTCTTCTTTGAGGAGTTGTTTTCTCATGACCTCGTTTGCTCCAGCTTGTCGATGTTCCTCCTGTCATGTGGAGGAGTGGTGAGTCCATCCTCCATCCTATCACTATAGACAACACATTGCCTGCACCCGCTGGTCCCTCCAAGCCATCAACCCCACCTACGTATACTGGCCCGTACAGGCCAACATCCTGTTATGCTCTCGCTAATCCTTCCGGGTTGGCATCCCTAGTCACGTCCGCTGGTCCCTCCAGGCCGGCATCCCCGGTCTTGTCCGCTAGTCCCTCCGAGCTCAGAGCCACGGTCTCATCCATTGCACCCGTCAAGCCGGTGGCCCTAGTTGTGTCTGTTGGTCCATCTAGGCCAGCGGCTCCGATCTCATCCGCTAGTCCCTCCGGGCTGGCGGCCCGTCCGTGTCCGCTAGTCCCTCCGGGCCAGCAGCCCCGTCTGCCTCTGCTAACCCCTCTGACATGCTCCCCGTTGCCCCCTCTATGCCGGCTCTTACTCTGCCGTACAACACGTGTGGCTCGGGCGGCAGCCTCCAACCCAGGCCGCCAGGGAGTGCGCAAACCATAGCACCGTACCCTTTGGAACCTCAGCCCCCTGTTGTTCCACATTTCTCGTAGTCTCTTCACAGACCTACTTCTACGTTGGTGAGTGGGGATCTTGGCACCAAGGCCCGTAGCCTAACCACATCGGCCATCATTGCAAACCTCCATCCGGGCTCCGTACTGGGCTACATCATGCTCCATCACGAGCACCGACAGTCATGGCCACACTCGCACACAACCCTCCTAGGGCTCGAGATGTGCAGGCCCTCACAGGAAACTCCACGGTACGTCCGGACAACCCAGCCACTCTTCGCAAGGCTCGGGCTTCCCCTCACGCTACGCACTAGGATGAAGCGTACGCTGACGAGCTCACTGCTATCCGGCAGCATCAAGTCTACAACCTTGCAGACCTCCCTCTCGGCCAGAAGGCCATTGGTGCCAAGTGGGTATTCCGGCGCAAGTGGAAGCCTCACGGGTCCTTGGACAGGTACAAGGCCCGCCTCATAGCCTTGGGATTTTCTCAGGTCCATGGGGTCGGCTACGACCAGATCTTTACCCCGGTTGGCTGTTTTTCTGCTAGTCGGGTGCTTTTTGGCCTGCTTTCCCAGCACGGATGGGAGTTGCATCAAATGGACGTGAGCAACACCTTTCTCCATGGCTCGTTGGAGGGCAAGGAGCTCTACATGATGCAGCCCCTATGATTTGACGATGGCGCTGGCAAAGTTTGGTCAGTGCGGAAGGTCCTCTATGGCCTGAAGCAACCGTCTAGCTGCTCAACCCAAGAGATAAGTTGCACGTTTCTTAGTGGTGGCCTCCTTTGCAGTAGTGCAGACCTCGCATTGTTCATCAGCCCACAAGGCCAGACCTTTGCCACTGTCCTAGTGTACATCGTCAACCTCATCACTAGATTGTTGGACGCAACTACCATTGAGCGCGTCAAGGACCTGCTACACACCGCCTACCACATGAAGGACCTTGGGTCTGCTCGAGTCTTCCTTAGCATGGAGCTTGAGCATGATCGCTCTTAGGCTATCTTTCACGTCCACCAGGCCACCTACGTCCAGATCTTGTCCGCCCGCTTCACCGAGGACCTGTCCCTCGTGTCAAGCACATCCTCACTCATGTCACCTGATGGCCAAGCAAAGGTAAAGAACCCAGATCCAGCCGTGGTGGCAGAGCCAGTTGATGTGACAATGTATCTTCACGTCATCGGATCACTGATGATCCTGGCAACAACGATGCGTCCAAACATCATGTTCACCGTCAACTTCCTCACTACGTTCTCCCAAGAGTCGCGTCACTTCCACTTTAAAGCAGCAATCCGAGTATTGTGCTATGTCATTTTGACTCCACGGCGAGGCCTCATGTTCTGCTTACAGTCGTTTGTTGCTGTGATGGGCTACACCGACAATGACTGGGCAGCCAGTCCGGGTGGTAAGAGCCGCACTGGCTGGATCTTTCTCATCGGCGGCATGGCTGTCCTGGTGCAGTGGCAAGCAAGGTTGCATTCCATGCCGCATTGCTAAGGCTGAGTATATGGACCTTGGCTCCGGCGCATGTGAGAGCGTGTGATTCCATCGCCAGCTGTCCACGATGTGTCAGTCCGTCGCGTCCATCACGTTGCACTATGACAATGAGAGTTCCATGGCCATCACTGACAATGACAACGTGCACCACACACGCACAAATTACATCAATGTTTAGTATCACTATGTGCATTTGTTGTTGCATAACGACAGCGTCATCATCATGTGGGTTCAGACAACAGGGAAATCGGATGACGTCTTCACCAAGATATTGAAGCGCGACTCGTTCAAGAAGGTTGTGAGTGCGGTCGGTGTGTGTCTGTGAGCTGCCCCCTCTACCCTCACATGCATACCTACCTGCCTGTCCTGGGGGAGTCTGCCTATCTGTTAGATGTATCGCTGTCCGTCCATGTGCACTGCACCTGTGAGTCATGTGGGAGTGTTTGTTTTTGCGCATCTCTCATTGTGCTCTGTTGTGTTCTCCCCGCTTGTGTACGTCGGCGTGCAGATGACTGAAGGCGAGGTGGGACGCTGCTGTAGCGTCATCCAGTGAAGCCGACGCACGCTCATGTCTGCACGTGTATTGCTGGAGCCTCCTCCCTCACGTGCATTATGTGCCCAGCTCCATCGGCGGACCTCCACAAAGGTCACGCCGCTAGCGGTCACTGCCTCTGCAATTGCTGCCCATGCACGTCATGTGCCAGATCCGACTGCGCCACTGTACTTGCAACATCATGTCTTGGCTAGGGTCCGAGTTTCAGATTTTTTGGACTCAATTGTGGTTGGGGTGATTCTTGCCTAGGCGTTGCCTGGGTTTGAGAAGTCATAACTCCTTACTACTCTTTTTATTGATGATTCTGACCGCATGACCGCGTTTACAACATGGGTACTTTGGTATGGTCCAGTTTTCAGGAAAAACGGATGGCGCTCGGGTTTGGGGCTGCCGGCTACCTGGCAGGGCTCACAAAGAAAACTCAACTTGCCAGAAAGTAGAGAATTTGCTGGTTGGTTGGTAACCTGAGTAAGAAGATTAACAGAGCTGAGCTAGGCCTAGTTCAGTGAGGGATGTCTCAGTTCCATTCATTCTCTGTTGCTAATCACTCATCCTCTGTTCTGTTTGCCTTTCTGGCGCTAACTCCTCAGTGTGCAGTTTTATTATAATTCCTTCGGTTGCACGTTTTGATGCGCCAGTGTTTGTGCACGCACCCACAATACTCCCGCTAGGGTGGGTGAAACAAGGGCCGATCAGAATCTAATTTTCAAGCAGTAAAAGCTTTCTAGCAGCCCTCAATAAACCCAAATCCATCGTCTATTTGCTTTTGTTAAAATTCCTACGGTTCCACGGCTTTATGTGCCGGTGTCAATGCGAGCACCAAGAACTCTCCTGCTGGGCTTGGCAGAACCAGGGCCAATCGGAATCCATTCAATGGGCTGTAATATCTTTCTAGTAGCTCTTGGAAAACCCTTATCCACTGTCTGATTTCTTTTATTGGAATTCCTACAATTGCACATCTTGATGCGTTCGTGTCGATGGACGCACCCACAATACTCTCGCTTTGGTAGGCGGAACAAGGGCCAATCAGAATCCAATGGACGAGCTAATAAGTCTTTCTGGTAGCCCTCAGTAAGCCCTATTCCACTGTCTAATTTCTTTTAGTTTGATTCCTACGGTTGCACAGCTTCATGCACCGTTGTTGGTGCATCCAGTAATAATACTCCCGCTCGGGTGTGTGGAACCAGGGCCAATCGGAATCCAATTGAAGAGGTGTAAAATGTTTCAAGTAGCCCTTTGCAAAACCTAATCCACTGTTCAATTGCTTTCATTTTTATTCCTACAGATGCATGGCTTCATGCACCGATGTCAGTGTGCGCACCCATGATACTTCCGCCGGGTTAGGTGGAAGCAGGGCGAATCAGAATCCGATCAAAGAGCCATAGAATCCTTGTAATTGCCTTTGCCAAACCCTAATCAACTGTCCAATTGCTTTTTATTATAGTTCCTATGGTTGCACGGCTTTATGCGCTGGTGTTAGTGCACGCACCAACAATACTCCTGCTGGGGTGTGCAGAACAAGGGCTAATAGGAATCCTTTTGACGAGCCATGAAATACTTCTAGTAGCCCTCAGCAAACCCTCATCCAGTGTCCAATTGATTTTATTATAAATCCTATGGTTGCACGACTTGATGCGCCAGTGTCAGTGCGCGCAGCGACAATACTCCCGCTCGAGTGGGCGGAACCAGGGCCGATCGGAATCCAATCGATGAGTCGCAATCTCTTTCTAGTAGCCCAAAAAACCTGAATCCACTATCCACTTGCTTTTGCTACAATTCCTACGGTTGCACGGCTTCATGTGCCGGTGTCAGTGCGCACACCCATTATACTCTTGCAAGGGTGGGCCGGACCAGGGCCAATTGGAATCCAATTGATGTGCAGTAAAATCTGTCTAGTAGCCCTCAGAAAACCCTTATCCATTTTCTAATTGATTTCATTATTATTCTGATGGTTGCACGGCTTCATGCGCCGGTGTCAATGCACGCACCCACAATAGTCTCCGTAGGGTAGGCCAAACCAGGGCCAATCAGAATCCAATCGACAAGGCATTAAATGTTTGTAGTAGCCTTCCGCAAACCGTATTCTACGATCTAATTTCTTTCATTATAATTCCTATAGTTGCACAGCTTCATGCGCCAGTGTCGGTGCACACACCCACAATACTCTTGCAAGGATGGGTGGAACCAATGCCAATCGGAATCCATTTGACAAGCCACAAAATCTTTCCAATATCCCTAAAAAATGTGTATCTACTTTCCAATTGCTTTTGTTATAATTCCTATGGTTGCACGGCTTGATGCGCCGGTCTTGGTGTGTGCACCCACAACAGTCCCGCTGGGGTGGGCAAAACAACAGCTAATCGGAATCCAATTGACGAGTTGTAAAAGCACTCTAGTAGCCTTCAGCAAATCCTAATGCACTGTCTAATTTCTTTTACTATAATTCCAATAGTTGCATGGCTTCATGCGCCACTTCCTTGCGTGCAAAAATGATACTCCCATTGGGTTGGGCGGAACTAGGGTCGATCGAAATCCAATCTACAAGGCATAAAATCTTTCTAGTTACCCTTGGCAAACCCAAATATATGTCCAATCGCTTTCATTATAATTCCTATGGTTGCCTGGCTTTATCGGCCAGTTTCGGTGTGTGCACCCACAAAACTCCCGCTGGGGTGGGTGGAACCAAGACAAATAGGAATGCAATCGAAGAGCCGTAAAATCTTTCTAGTAGCCCTCGGCAAACCCGAATCCACTGTCTAAAATCTTTTGTTATACTTCGTAAGAATGCACAGCTTCATGTGCCGGTGTTGGCACGCGCACCCACAATACTCCTGCTTGAGTAAGCAAAACCAGGGCCAATCGGAATCCAATCGACAAGCCATAAAATATATGTAGTATCTCTCGGGAAGCCTTAATCCACTCTCCAATTGCTTTTATTAGAATTCCTTACATTGCACAAATTCATGCACCAGTGTCGATGCGCACACCGGGAATACTCTAGCTAGGGTAGGGGGAACAAGGGCAAATTGGAATCCATTCAATGAGCCGCAACATCTTTCTAGTAGCCCTCAGCAAACCCTAGTCCACTCTCCATTCTTTTTTATTGTAACTCCTACTATTGCAAGGCTTGATATGCCGGTGTTTGTATGCACACCCTGAATACTCCGGCCAGGTTGGGCGCAACGAGGGCCAATCTGAATCCAATCGACAAGCCATAAAATCTCTCTAGTGGCCTTTGGCAATCCCTACTGTCTAATTGCTCTCACTATAACTCCTAGAGGTGCACGGCTTCATGCACTGGTGTTGGTGTGCGCACCCATAACACTCTTGTAGGGGTGGGCAAAACCACGGCCAATCAGAATCCAATCGACGAGCCATAAAAATTTTGCTTGTAGCCCTTGGAAAACCATAATCAGCTTTCCAATGGCTTTCATTATAATTCTTACGGTTGCACGGATTCATCAGCCGGTGTCGGTGGGCGTACCCACAATACTCCCGCTAGGGTGGTATGGACCAGGAAAAATGAGAATGTAATCAACGAGCCGTCAGATTTTTCTAGTAGCCCTTGGCAAACCCTAATCCACTGTCCAATTTCTTTCATTATAATTCCTAAGGTTGCACGGCTTCATGCACCGGTGTCGGTGCGCGCACCCAGCAAATCAACGCTGGGGTGGGCCGAACAAGGGCCAATGGAAATCCATGTTTACACAGTCGACGAGCCATAAAAAATCTCTAGTAGCCCTTGGGAAATCCTAATCCACTCTCCAACTGCTTTTATTGTAATTCCTACGAGTGCACGGCTTCATACGCCAGTGTTAGTGCGCGCACCCACAATGCCATTGTTTGGGTGGGTTGAACCAGGACCAATCGGATTCCAATCAACCAGACGTAGAATCTTTCTAGTAGCCCTTAGAATACCCTAATCCACTTTCCAATTGCTTTTATTATGATTCCTACGGCTGCACGGCTTCGTGCACTGGTGTCGGTGCACGCACCCAAAATACTCTCGCAAGGGTGGGTGGAACCAGGGCCAATCGGAATCCAATCAACAAGCCACAAAATCTGTCTAGTATCCCTCAGGAAACCCAAATTCTATCTCCAATTGCTTTTATTGTAATTCCTAAGGTTGCACGGCTTCATGTACCAGTATCGGTGCACGCACACAGAATACTCCTGCTGGGCTGGGCGGAACTCGGACCAATCGGAATCCATTGGGCGAGCTGTAAAGTCTTTCTAGTAGCCCTCGACAAACCCTAATCCACTTTCTAATTGCTTTTTTTATGATTCCTATGGTTGCATGGCTTCATGGGCCAGTGTCGGTGCGCACACCCACAATACTCTTGCTTGGATGGGCGGAACTTGGGCCAATCATAATCCATTCTATAAGCAGAAAAAAGCTTTACAGTAGCCCTCGGCATCCTAATCCAATGTCCAATTGCTTTCACTATAACTCCTATGGTTACACTGTTTCATGGGTCGGTGTCAGGGCGCACACCCACAATAATCCCACTGGGGTGGGTGGAACCAGGGCTAATAGGAATCAAATGGACAAGACGAAATCATTCTAGTAGTCCTCGGCAAACCCCAATGCATTTTCCTATTGCTTTTACTATAACTCCTATGGTTGCACGACTTCATGCGCCGGTATCAGTGCGCGCAACCACAATACTCCCGCTAGGGTGGGCGGAACCAAGGCCAATTGGAATCCAATCGATGAGCCATCAAACCCTTTTAGTACCCCTCAGAAAACACTTATCCACTATCTAGTTCCTTTTGTTATAATCCCTACGGTTTCAAGGCTTCATGCGCGGGTGTCGGTGCGCACATTGACAATACACGCCCTAGGGTGAGCGGAACCATTGCCAATCAGAATCAATTTGATGAGCCGTAAAATCTTTCTAGTAGCCCTTGGCAAACCCTTATCCACTCTCCAATTGATTTTNTATTGCTTTTACTATAACTTCTATGGTTGCACGACTTCATGCGCTGATATCAGTGCGCGCAACCACAATACTCCCGCTAGGGTGGGCGGAACCAAGGCCAATTGGAATCCAATCGATGAGCCATCAAACCCTTTTAGTACCCCTCAGAAAACACTTATCCACTATCTAGCTCCTTTCATTATAATCCCTACGGTTTCAAGGCTTCATGCGCGGGTGTCGGTGCGCACATTGACAATACACGCCCTAGGGTGAGCGGAACCATCGCCAATCAGAATCAATTTGATGAGCCGTAAAATCTTTCTAGTAGCCCTCGGCAAACCCTTATCCACTCTCCAATTGATTTTGTTATAGTTCCTATGGTTGCAAGGCTTCATTCGCCGGTGTCGGTGTGCACACCCAGAATAATCCCGCTCGGGTGGGCGGAACTAGGGCCAATTGGAATCCATTCAAAAATCCATAAAATATTTGTTGTAATCCTTTGCAAACCCTAATCCACTATCCAATTGCTTTTACTATAATTCCTTCGGTTGCACGACCTCATGCACCACTGTCGATGCGCGCACCCACAATACTCCGGCAAGAGTGGGCGGAACCATGGCCAATCGGAATCCAATCGACAAGCCGTAAATTCTTTCTTGTAGCCCTTGGCAAACCCTTCTCTTATGTCTAATTTGTTGTATTACAATTCCTACGGTTGCACTACTTTGTGCGCCAGTGTCGATGCGCACACCCACAATACTCGCGTTAAACCGAGCGAAACCAAAGCCAGTCGCGATCCAATCGACAAACAGTAAAATCATTCTTGTATCCCTTGGAAAACCCTAATCCACTGTCGAATTGCTTCTATTATAAATCCTACTGTTGCACGGCTTCATGCGTTGGTGTCAATACGCGCATCGACACTACTCCCGCTGGTGTGGGGGGAACCAGGGCTAATTGGAATCCAATCGCTGAGCTATAAATTAATTTTAGTGTCCCTGGGCAGACTCTTATCCATTTTGCAATTGCTTTTATTACAATTCCTATGGTTGCATGGTTTCATGCATTGGTGTCAGTGCGCGCACCCACAATTGTCCTGGTCGGGTGGATGGAATGAGGGCCAATAGGAATCCATTTGACAAGCCGTAAAATCTTCCCACTAGCCCTTGGAAAACCATCATCCATTGCCCAATTGCTTTTATTACAATTCCCATGGTTCCACTGCTTGATGCGCTGGTACAGGTGCGCACATCCGCATTACTCCTGCTTGGGTGGGCAGAACCAGGGCCCATTGGAATCCAATGGACGAGCCCTAAAATCTTTTAGCAGCCCTCACCAAACTCTAATTAATTGTCTAATTGCTTTTCTTATAGTTCCTCTATTTGCACGGTTTCATGCGCTGGTGTCCGTGCGCGTACCCACAATAATCCCGTTTTGGGAGGCAGAACCAAGGCCAATCGTAATCCAATTGACATGTTGAAAAATCTTTCTAGTAGCCCTTGGGAAACCCTAATCCACCGTTCGATTCCTTATATTAAAATTCCTATGGTTACACGGCTTCATGCGTCGGGGTTAGGACGCACACCAATAATGCTCCCAGTGGGGTGAGCGGACCCGGGGCCAATCGGGATTGTATCGATGAGCCGTCAAATATTATTTTAGCCCTGAGAAAACCCTAGTAAACTATCCAATTGCTTTTATTATAACTCTTATGGTTGAACAACTTCATACGCCGGTGTGCATGCTTGCACCCAAAATACTCCCGTTGGGGTGGGCAGAACCAGGGCCAATAAGAATCCAATTGATGAGCCATAAAATGTTTCTAGTAGCCCTAGGAAAACCCTAAATCAGTGTCCAATTACTTTTATGACAATTCCTACGGTTGCAAAGCTTCATGCGCCGGTGTCGGTGCGTCCACCCTCAACACTCTCGCTAGGCTTGGCGGAACCAGGGCCAATTGGGATCCATTCGATCCCCAAAAAATCTTTCTAGTAGCCCTTGGAAAATCCTAGTCCACTGTCCAATTGCTTTTGTTATAATTCATGCATTTGCACCTCTTGATGCACTGGTGTTGGTGCGTGCACCCACAATACTCCCACTTGGGTGGGCCGAACAAGGGCCAATCGGAATCCAATTGACGCGTTGTATAATCCTTCAAGTAGCTGTTGGCAAACCCTTGTCCACTATAAAATTGCTTTCATTATGATTCTTGTGGTTGCACGGCTTCATGCGCCGTTTTTAGTGCGTGCACCCACAATACTCTCGCTCAAGTGGGCAGAACCAGGCCCAATAAAAATCCAATCTAAGAGCCGTAAAATCTTCCTTGTAGCCCTTGATAACCCTTAATCCACTGTTGAATTGCTTTTGTTTTAATTCCCACGGTTGCACAACGTCATGCGCCGGTGTCAGTGCGCGCACCTACAATACTTTCGCATGATTGGGTGGAACGAGGGCCAATATGAAAGAAATGGACGAGTCGTAAGATCTTTCTAATAGCCCGTACCAAACCATAATCCACTTTCCAATTGCTTNTATAATTCCTGTGGTTGCACGGCTTCATGCGCCGTTGTCAGTGCGTGCACCCACAATACTCTCGCTCAAGTGGGCAGAACCAGGCCCAATAAAAATCCAATCTAAGAGCCGTAAAATCTTCCTTGTAGCCCTTGATAACCCTTAATCCACTGTTGAATTGCTTTTGTTTTAATTCCCACAGTTGCACAACGTCATGCGCCAGTGTCAGTGCGCGCACCCAGAATACTTTCGCATGATTGGGTGGAACGAGGGCCAATATGAAAGAAATCGACGAGTCGTAAAATCTTTCTAATAGCCCGTACCAAACCATAATCCACTGTCCAATTGCTTTTATTATAATTCTTACGGTTGCATGTCTTCATGCGCCGGTGTCAGTCCACGAACTCAAGATACTACTGCTGGTGTGGGCAAAACAAGGGCCAATTGCAATCCATTTGACGAGCCTTAAAATCTTTCTAGAAGCCCTTGGCAAGCTTTCTAGCACTGTCCAATTGCTTTTGTTATAATTCCTTTGGTTGCACGGATTAATGCGCCATTGTCGGTGCGCGCACCCATAATAATCCCGCTGGGATGGGTGGAACCAGGGCCACTTGGAATCCAATAAAAAAGCCACAAAACATTTTAAGTAGCCGTATAAAAACCCTAATCAAAGATGTAATTGCTTTTGTTATAAATCTTGCGGTTGCACGGCTTCATGTGCTGGGTTCGGTGCCCACACCCATTATATTCCGGCAAGGGTGGACTGAACCAGGGCCAATTGGAATTCAATCGATGAGCTGTAAAATCTTCTTAGTAGCCCTGAAAAAACGCTTCTCTACTTTTCAATTGCTTTTGTTATAATTCCTATGGTTTCTTGGCTTGATGCGCCGGTGTCAGTGCGCGAACCCTAAATACTCCCATCGTGGTGGGCGGAACCAGGGCGAGTCAAAATCCAATCGATGAGCTGTAAAACATTCCCATTGGCCTTCGGCAAACCCCAATCCATCGTGTAAGTACTTTTCGTATAATTCCTATATCTTCATGACTTCATGGGCCGGTGTCACTGTGCCCACACATAATACTCCCGTTGGGGTGGGCCAGATTAAGGCAAATCCAAATCCAATCAACGAGGTATAAAATCTTTCTAGCCCTTGGAAAACCCAAATCCACTTTCCACTTGCTTTCATTGTAATTCCTACAGTTACACGTCTTCATCGGCCGTTGTCGGTGCGTGCACAAAGAATCCTCCTGCTGGGGTAGGTGGAACCACGACGAATCAGAATCCAATCAGCGAGCCTTAAAATCATTCTAGTAGCCCTCCGCAAACCCTAATCCACTGCACAAATCATTTCATTATGATTCCTAAGGTTGCACGGCTTCATGCGCCTGTGTCGGTGCGCACACCCACAAATCTCCTACTCGGGTGGTCCAAACAAGGGCTAATTGGAGTTTAATTGACAAGACATAAAATCTTTCTAGTAGCCCTTGGCAAACCTTAATCCAGTGTCTAATTGCTTTTATTATAATTCCTACAGCTACACGACTTGATGCGCCGGTGTCGGTGCACGCACCCACAATACTATCGTTGGGGTAGGCAGAACTAGGGCCAATCTAAATCCATTTGACGAGCCGTAAAATCTTTGTCATAGCCCTCCACAGACGCTAGTCCACTATCCAATTGCCTTTCTCATAGTTCCTATGGTCCACGGCTTGATGCGGCGGTGTCGGTGGTTGCACCCACAATAATCTTGTCGGGGTGGGCAGAATTAGGGCCAATCGGAATCCAATCAATGAGCCGTAAACTTTTTCTTGTATTCTTTGGAAAAATCTTATCCAAATTAGTTGCTTTCATTATAATTCCTACGGTTGCACGGCTTCATCCATTTGTGTCAGTACGCGCACCGAGAATAATCTCCCTCGGGTGGGTGGAATTGGGGCCAATCAGAATATAATTGAGTCCTAAAATCGTTTTAGTACCCCTCAGCAAAGCCTAATCCACTGTGTAGTCTGTTTCATTATAATTCCAAAGGTTGCACGGCTTCATGCGCCGGTGTCAGTGCGCGCACCCATTATACTCCCGCTAGGATGGGCGGAACAAGGGCTAATTGGAATCCAATCGAAAAGCAGTAAAACATTTCTAGTAGCCCTTGGAAAATCCTAATGTACTCTTCAATTTCTTTTATTATAATTCCTACCGTTGCGCGGGTTCAATTGCCAGTGTCGGTGCACGCACCCACAATACCAATGCTTGGATGGGCGGAACCAGGGCCAATGGAAATCCATTCAACAAGGCATAGAATATTTCTAGTAGCCCTTTGTATACCTTAACCCTCTTTCTAATTGATTTCAATATAATTCCTACAGTTGCACAGCTTCATGCGCCGGTGTTGGTGCGCGCACCCATTATACTCTCGCTGGGGTGCGCCGAACCAGGGCCAATTGAAATCCCATTGATGGGACGTAAAACATTTTCTAGTATCTTTGGGCAAACCCTAATCCTATCTCAAATTTCTTTTATCGTGATTCCTAAGGTTGCACGACTTCATGCACCGGTGTCGATGCACGAACCCAAAATAATCCTACTCGGGGAGGCGGAATGAGGATCAATCGGAATCTATTCAATAAGCCACAAAACAATTCTAGAAGCCCTTCGCAAACTCCAATCCACTGTCTAGTTTTTTCAATGACAATTCATACGGTTGCGCGGCTTGACGCACCGATGTTGGTACACACACCCTTAATACTACCACTAGGGTAGGCAGAACCAGGGCCAATCGGAATCTAATCGACGAGCCGTAAATTCTTTCTAGAAACCCTTAGAAAATCCTAATCCACTACTCATTAGTTTTATTATAATTTCTATTTTTGCACGGCTCCATACATTGGTGTCGGTGTGCGGACCCATAACTACCGCTGGGGCGGGCGGAACGAAGGCCAATCGGAATCCAATCGATGAGTTGTATAATCTTTCTAGTAGCCCTTGGAAAACCCTAATCCACTTTCCAATTGCTTTCATTATAATTCATATGGTTGCACGGCTTCATGCGCCGGTATCGGTACGACCTTTATGACCTCTCACCTCCATCGCTCTTGAGGTCTCATATGGTATCAAGATTGCGTGCCATAAAATCCGTCAGGTAGCATTTTGAGTGCCTTAAGTCTCGGTATATTTTCTTGTTATCCTGTTGAGGGGTGCCTTTGTGACTCATCCGTCCGTGGGTGTGCACGCCGCTGCTCCCCCTCCTCCCTCCACCCCCACTGCTTGAGTATTCTGTGCATTTTGCTTTGGTATCGGAACCGCGTTCCATAAACTGCATTGCGTAAAATTTTCCATGCCCTACGGCCCGGTGTGTTCACCTTGTCGCTATTCCGAGCCGTGTCATCGTGACGCATCGGGCCTTAGGTGTGCGGGCCGCTCTCCCCACCCCCCCCCCTCACCCCCACTACAAAGATACCATGTACGTTCATTACGAGAACCATGAATACTTTATGGTCCGGTTGACAATAAGAATGATATAGTATCATATGGCATGGTATGGAATGTTACGGTAATGTACGTTTCATTACATTACGAAGAAATGGTTCAAAAATTAGTGCTATTGTGTAAAGGATTCGTTTTCCTTTTCTCATGTTGTTCCATATGTAGCTAGTATGTAGTAACCAATTCTGTTCAATACTTTGCAGGCATGTCTTCATGTTCACAACATCAGTCGATCCTCGTTCATTCCAAGACGACGTTCATTACAAGATGAACGTTGTGCTGTAGACAAAATTGGGCGCACGTCGCACATGGCTAGATTTTTTGTCGCGCATTATTTAATACATTCATCTGAGACCCGGCCGCCCCTGCCATAGTGC
>SZWC01007326.1:46534-59760 GCA_023375785.1 Penium margaritaceum | reverse complement strand
TCCTCCTCCTCCTCCTCCTCCTCCTCCTCCTCCTCCTCCTCCCCCTCCTTCTCCCCCTCATACATTGTTCTCCTTTTCTTTGACAAAAATTACCAGTGGAAATTCATTATGATCACTATTCATGGTCCTGGATGCACTGCAGACAGGAGGAGCGGTCTTCTGGTTCATTCTCGTGACATATAAGCCTTACGCTGTTTGTTACTTGCCTTCTAAAATTAGGGAGGGGAGCTGAAGCTGCTCTTATTCAGGAAGCCTTGTGAAGAAGAAACATGCAATTTCACACAAAGTTCGATAAGTTCATACCCTCAGAAGACTTGAGCACAGAACTGGACTATGGTTATCAGGTCTAACCCCACGTTTGACCTATCTGGTGGGAAATTTCAGAACCCTTGCTACCATTCATTTCAAAAAGGCCCATCTTAAGAAGTGGTGACACCAAGAAGTCTAAGAAGACTTCCCAAGAACCTAGGAAACAGCTGTGTGAGGCATCATTTGTAGCGTTGATTGTGTGCCTCAACTGTGGATGTCAATTTTTGGGACGATAGCCTTCCTTTTCCTTTTCCTGGTTAATCCACATGAGCTGTGATAGTTGCTGTGATCTCACACACATCCTGGCACTTTTTATCTCCCCACTTTGTTTTACTAATGACATTTTTCATGTGCATTGCAGCCAGTATTCCCAGTTTGCATGATGCCATCGTTGCACATGTGGGACCACATTCGGCGATACCATGTTTTGCCACCCAACGGGTTGCCCATATTCAACAATGACTGGACACTGCGCCGCCCCTATTCCAAGCCCCTCACAGATGCTGAGATGGCCTCATATCCTGATAACTGGGTGGTGGTGGTGGCAAGGCGGAAGGGCACCAAGCGTGAGCTACGACATATGCCGCAGATCATCAATTTTCTCCAGGGAATGTTTGGCAAGGATCGGGTTGTCGTCTTTTGGGGAAATCGTTCTATATTAGAAGGTAATGTGTCTTCTCCTTTTCATAACATCCACCACCTTTTTGCTCCCACTGATCATTGCAGAAGAAAACGTTTTTCAATGAACATCATCTGTTTTTTTGTACTTAGACATGGAAACCTGCTTAGGTTTTTCAGAAGAGGCCACATCACTGGTGAGGTCAGCTGCCATTTTCAAAAACTTGCTTTCAACTGCATTCTTACTTGCCACTTTCACTTTTGTTCTTTGCAACTTCACCTTTATCTGTGAAGCTGAAATTTCTCCCTCCTTCATTTTGTATCTCTGCCCCTCCCTCTTTTCCCCCTCCACCACTTCTCTTTATGATTTTCATTCATTTCTCCTCCCATGTGCTTACCCTCCCTTTTCCCTCACATGCTGTTCTGTTCTTCTTCTGTTCTTACTTATTTGCCCAGAAGAAACAAAGCCTATCTGGTTTCACCTCATGTTCCAAAAAAAAGTGTGGTTTCCACTTCCACTCAAAGTTTTTCCTCGTGAGCTCCATACATTTTCTTTTCATTTTCCTGCAACCTCAAGTCTTCTAGAACTGCTTTCTGTTACCGGTTTTTTTACCAATGATGCATATTTTTTACTTTGAAACGAGACAAACACAGCTTTGTTCAGCATATTGTGCATTCTCTTCCTCACATCCTTCCACTCATTCTTGTCACTAATCCTTGTGCCTCTCCCTCCACATTCTTTTCTTATCCTTGTACGAAAAGGTTCTCACTCCACCTCGCCTCACCCGTTCCCATCCCCCTTTTGAAGGTTATTTTAATGTCCTGTAACTGCCCCCACCATTTTTCATTCCCTTACTTGTCATCTCTCTCACTTTTTAGCGTTCCCCTCCTACCCCTCATCCATTTCTTTCTCGTTTCCTGCCTCATTGCATCTATTTTTACTTTCCCTCTGTCCTTCACCCTGTGTATTGTTTTACTCCAACACACCTGCCACCTCTATAAACCCTACCATCAAGGAACTTACTTCTAACTTCCTCCTGTAAGTGGCTGAAAATCATGAACATCATCCAGATGATTGAAAACATGTCCAATCCTAAATCTGGGTGGTTCCATTTGGATTTTGCAGCGCGTGAGCTGTTTGGACGAGTGCAACTCTTTGTGGCAGGGCATGGTGCAGGGCAGTCGAACATTGTCTTCATGCCCTTCAACTCTACAATGCTCGAGATCCGTCCACACGCCCGGAAAGTTGCATGCTACCATAAACTTGCACAGGCATGCGCAGTGCGTTGAAATCTCCTGTTGGGTGACAGCAAGGAGGAGGGAAACGATGCAAATCTATATGATGTGGAGATGAGCCAAGTACAGGAGATCCTGCTGAAAATCTCTTCAGAGATTCTTTGAATTTTCTAGCATCCAACCCATTTTGTGCCAGTGGAAATCTGACCAAGAAAATTTGAGTTTATCAATTTGTACTTCATGAGCTTGGCAGACAGCTGCTTTTCACTGGGACCTCATTTGCATTGCAGAGCCAGTCCTGGTTCCTATGTACAATCCAAAAATGCACATGGATGTGTTCATAGACGCAAGTAAGGTAGATGAGGAGAGATAGGATATGCGCCTTCGTTCAGGACTTGAAATGATACCGAGTTCATCAAGGCCAGGGAAAAAATGTGTTATTCTAGGCTCGTAGTGGTCTTTTAAGACCAATATTGAGGGACAGTTTAACCCTGGGATGAACTAGTTTCGCATTTCCTTGAGATCTGATTTTCTGATCCACACCTATCCCTCACATTTCCTTTCTTCTTTCACCCTCATGTTTAATGAGTGGCAAAGTAACATTCCAGTAAGATGGAGGCAGCTAAATATTTCTTAATGAGAGTTATCTAGTGCAAAGAAATGCACCAAAACATTAATAAAGATAAGAAGTATGGAGAAACCTTGAACGTTTTGTGTATGTTTGACGTAGGCCTTAAAAACTGCATATCTCCAGCTTCAACTTACATTAACACCTCCATACCGAGTCACGCTGAGGAGAAAATTGCATGGATCATGCTGTTTGATTCCCAAGCTCAGTGCATGATGGAAAATATTCAGTTGCTTCAAGATTTCCTTTATCCACCATATGTGTACGATGTTTTCTTCTTCCAAACACTTATGCATCTGTGGTTGGGAGCATTTCAGAAAGCATTGATTGTCACAACCAAATTTTACAGCCTTTTAGGTGGATCTAAAGGTAACATTCCTAAAGGAAACTAGTTCATCATGAAATGACCCTCGCGGTCATGTATCCATGAAAAAAAATTACTACCCTCGATGATTCAATCACATGACCCAGTTTTCCTCTCCTCAAGCTAAGTTGATCTCGGGAGTTTTCCGACAATATAGTGTTTGAAACTTCATTTTATGGCACAGTTTAATGATTTAACTACAAAAATGAACCTATTTCCAGATTTGTTAAGACAACACATCCACACCTTGCTGCTTTCCAACTTTTTAAGACAACGCGTCCACATATGTATGTGTATATGTATATGTGTATGTATATCTGTATGTATATGTATATATATGTATATGTATATGTATATGTATATGTATATGTATATGTATATGTATATGTATATGTATATGTATATGTATATGTATATGTATATGTATATGTATATGTATACGTATACGTATACATATACATATACATGTACATATACATATACATGTACATGTACATATACATATACATGTACATGTACATATACATATACATGTACATGTACATATACATATACATGTACATGTACATATACATATACATGTACATGTACATATACATATACATGTACATGTACATATACATATACATGTACATGTACATATACATATACATGTACATGTACATATACATATACATGTACATGTACATATACATATACATGTACATGTACATATACATATACATGTACATGTACATATACATATACATGTACATGTACATATACATATACATGTACATGTACATATACATATACATGTACATGTACATATACATATACATGTACATGTACATATACATATACATGTACATGTACATATACATATACATGTACATGTACATATACATATACATGTACATGTACATATACATATACATGTACATGTACATATACATATACATGTACATGTACATATACATATACATGTACATGTACATATACATATACATGTACATGTACATATACATATACATGTACATGTACATATACATATACATGTACATGTACATATACATATACATGTACATGTACATATACATATACATGTACATGTACATATACATATACGTATATGTATATGTATATGTATATGTATATGTATATGTATATGTATATGTATATGTATATGTATATGTATATGTATATGTATATGTATATGTGTATGTATATGTATATGTATATGTATATGTACATAGGTTGCATGACTTGATGCACCGGTGGCAGTGCACGCACCCACAACACTCCCGCTCGGGTGGGTGGAACCAAGGCCAATCCGGATCAAATCAATGAGCTGTATCACATTTTTTCTACCCCTTGCACAACCCTAATCCACTCTCTCATTGCTTTTCTTATAATTCGTACGGTTGCACGGCTCCATGCGCCGGTTTCGCTGCGGGCACCCGCAATACTCTTCTTGGGGTGGGGGGAACCAGGGCAAATCGGAATCCAATGGAAAAGCAATATAATCTTTCTTTTAGCCCTCGCCGAACCCTAATCCACTATCCAATTGCTTTTATTATAAATCCTATAGTTGCAGAGCTTCATGTGCCCATGTCAGCGCGCACCCACAATACTCCCGCTATGGTGGGCGGACACAGGGCCAATCCTAATGCATTTGACGAGCCATTAAATCTTTCTAGTAGCCCTTGGCAAACCCTAATCCACTGTCTAATTGCTTTTGTTATAATTCCTTTGGTTGCACGTTTTGATGCGCCGGTGTTGGTGCACGCACCCACAATACTCCCGCTGGGGTGGGCCAAACAAGGGATGATCAGAATCCAATTCTCAAGCGGTTAAATCTCTCTAGCAGCCCTCGGCAAACCCTAATCCATCGTCTATTTGCTTTTGTTAAAATTCCTACGGTTGCACGGCTTTATGTGCCGGTGTCAATGCACGCACCAAGAACTCTCCTGCTGGGCTTGGCAGAACCAGGGCCAATCGGAATCCATTCAATGGGACGTAATATCTTTCTAGTAGCTCTTGGAAAACCCTTATCCACTGTCCGATTTCTTTTGTTATAATTCCTACGATTGCACATCTTGATGCGTTCGTGTCGATGGACGCACCCATAATACTCTCCCTTTGGTAGGTGGAACAAGGGCCAATCGGAATCCAATAGACGAGCTGATAAATCTGTCTAGTAGCCCTCAGTAAGCCCTAATCCACTATCTAATTTCTTTTAATATAATTCCTACGGTTGCACAGCTTCAAGCACCGTTGTTGGTGCATGCAGCAATAATACTCCCGCTCGGGTGTGTGGAACCAGGGCCAATCGGAATCCAATTGAAGAGGCGTAAAATCTTTCAAATAGCCCTTTGCAAACCCTAATCCACTATTCAATTGTTTTAATGATAATTCCAACCGTTGCACGGCTTCATGCACCGATGTCATTCTGCGCACCCATAATTCTTCCGCCGGGTTACGTGGAACCAGGGCGAATCAGAATCCAATCAAAGAGCCATAGAATCTTTCTAATATCCTTTGCCAAACCTTAATCAACTGTCCAATTGCTTTTGTTATACTTCCTATGGTTGCATGGCTTTATGCGCTGGTGTTAGTGCACGCACCAACAATACTCCTGCTGGGGTGTGCAGAACAAGGGCCAATAGGAATCCTTTTGACGAGCCATGAAATGTTTCTAGTAGCCCTCAGCAAGCCCTCATCCAGTGTCCAATTGATTTTATTAAAATTCCTATGGTTGCATGACTTGATGCACCAGTGTCAGTGCGCACAGCTACAATACTCCCGCTCGAGTGGGCGGAACCAGGGGCGATCGGAATCCAATCGGTGAGTCGCAATCTCTTTCTGGTAGTCCAAAAAACCTTAATGCACTATCCACTTGCTTTTACTACAATTCCTGCGGTTGCACGGCTTAGTGTGCCGGTGTCTGTGCGCACACCCATTATACTCTTGCAAGGGTGGGCCAGACTAGGGCCAATTGGAATCCAATCGATGAGCAGTAAAATCTGTCTAGTAGCCCTCAGAAAACCCTCATCCATTTTCTAATTGATTTTATCATCATTCTGATTGTTGCACGGCTTCATGCGCCGGTGTCAATGCGCGCACCCACAAAAGTCTCCGTGGGGTAGGCCAAACCAGGGCCAATCAGAATCCAATCAACAAGGCATAAAATGTTTGTAGTAGCCTTCCGCAAACCGTATTCTACGATCCAATTTCTTTCATTATAATTCCTATAGTTGCACAGCTTCATGCGCCGGTGTCAGTGCGCACACCCACAATACTCTTGCTAGGATGGGTGGAACCAAGGTCAATCGGAATCCATTTGACAAGCCACAAAATCTTTCCAGTATCCCTTAAAAAATGCGTATCCACTTTCCAATTGCTTTTGTTATAATTCCTATGGTTGCACGGCTTGATGCGCCGGTCTTGGTGTGCGCACCCACAATACTCCTGCTGGGGTGGGCAGAACAACAGCCAATCGGAATTCCAATTGACGAGCTGTGAAATCATTCTAGTAGCCTTCAGCAAATCCTAATGCACTGTCTAATTGATTTTGCTGTAATTCCAATAGTTGCATGGCTTCATGCGCCAGCGTCCGTGCGCGCAAAAATGATACTCCCATTGGGGTGGGCGTAACTAGGGTCAATTGAAATCTAATCAATAAGGCATAAAATCTTTCTAGTTGCCCTTGGCAAACCCGAATCTATGTCCAATTGCTTTCATTATAATTTCTACGGTTGCCTGGCTTTATCGGCCAGTTTTGGTGTGTGCACCCACAAAACTCCCGCTGGGGTGGGTGGAACCAAGACAAATAGGAATCCAATTGACGCGCCGTAAAATCTTTCTAGTAGCCCTCGGCAAACCCTAATCCACTTTCTAAACTCTTTTATTATACTTCGTAAGAATGCACAGCTTCATGTGCCGGTGTTGGCGCGCGCACCCACAATACTCCTGCTTGAGTAAGCAAAACTAGGGCCAATCGGAATCCAATCGACAAGCCATAAAATATGTGTAGTATCCCTCGGGAAACCTTAATCCACTCTCCAATTGCTTTTCTTATAATTCCTTAGGTTGCACAACTTCATGCACCAGTGTCGATGCGCACACCGAGAATACTCTAGCTAGGGTAGGGGGAACAAGGGCAAATTGGAATCCATTCAATGAGCCGTAAAATCTTTCTAGTAGCCCTCAGCAAACCCTAGTCCACTCTCCAATTTTTTCATTATAATTCCTACTGTTGCAAGGCTTGATGCGCCGGTATTTGTACGCACACCCTGAATACTCCGGCCAAGTTGGGCGAAACGAGGGCCAATCTGAATCCAATCGACAAGCCGTAAAATCTCTCTAGTAGCCTTTGGCAAACCCTAATCCACTGTCTAATTGCTCTCACTATAATTCTTAGAGGTGCACGACTTCATGCACTGGTGTTGGTGTGCGTACCCATAATACTCCTGTAGGGGTGGGCAAAACCACGGCCAATCAGAATCCAATCAACGAGCCATAAAACGTTTCTTGTAGCCCTTAGAAAACCCTAATCACCTGTCCAATGGCTTTCATTGTAATTCCTATGGTTTCACGGCTTCATCAGCCGGTGTCGGTGGGTGTACCCACAATACTCCCGCTAGGTGGCAGGAACCAGGAAAAATGAGAATGTAGTCAATGAGCCCTCAAATCTTTCTAGTAGCCCTTGGAAAACCCTAATCCACTGTCCAATTTCTTTCATCATAATTCCTAAGGTTGCACGGCTTCATGCACCGGTGTCGGTGCGCGCGCCGAGCAAATTAACGCTGGGGTGGGCCAAACAAGGGCCACTTGAAATCCATGTTTACATAGTCGACGAGCCATAAAATGTTTCTAGCAGCCCTCGGAAAATCCTAATCCATTCTCCAACTGCTTTTATTATAATTCCTACGACTGCACAGCTTCATACGCCAGTGTTAGTGCGCGCATCCACAATGCCATTGTTTGGGTGGGTGGAACCAGGGCCAATCGGATTCCAATCAACAAGACATAAAATCTTTCTAGTAGCCCTTGGAATACCCTAATCCACTTTCCAATTGCTTTTGTTATAATTCCTACAGCTGCACGGCTTCATGCACCGGTAAAACCATGGGTTTACAATCTTTCTTGTAGCCCTTGGCAAACCCTTCTCCACTGTCTAATTTGTTGTATTACAATTCCTACGGTTGCACTACTTTGTGTGCCAGTGTCGATGCGCACACCCACAATACTTGCGTTAAACCGAGCAAAACCAAAGCCAGTCGCGTTCCAAACGACAAACAGTAAAATCATTCTTGTATCCCTTGGCAAAATCTAATCCACTGTCGAATTGCATCTATTACAATTCCTGCGGTTGCACGGCTTCATGCGTTGGTGTCAATACGTGCACCGACACTACTCCCGCTGCTGTGGGGGGAACCAGGGCCAATTGGAATCCAATCGCTGAGACGTAAATTGTTTTTAGTATCCTTGGGCAGACTCTTATCCATTGTGCAATTGCTTTTATTACAATTCCTATGGTTGCACGGTTTCATGCACTGGTGTCAATGCGTGCACCCACAATTGTCTTGCTCGGGTGGATGGAATGAGGGCCAATAGGAATCCATTTCACACGCCATAAAATCTTCCCACTAGCCCTTGGCAAACCATTATCCATTGTTCAATTGCTTTTATTATAATTCCCATGGTTCCACTACTTGATGCGCCGGTATAGGTGCGCACATCCGCATTACTCCTGCTTGGGTGGGCGGAACCAGGGCCCATTGGAATCTAATGGACGAGCCCTAAACTATTTTAGCAGCCCTCACCAAACTCTAGTTAATTTTCTAATTGCTTTTCTTATAATTCCTCTGTTTGCACGGTTTCATGCGCTGGTGTCCGTGCGCGTAACCACAATAGTCCCGATTGGGGAGGCAGAACCAAGGCCAATCGTAATCCAATCGACATGTTGAAAAATCTTTCTAGTAGCCCTTGGGAAACCCTAATCCACTGTCTGATTCCTTTTATTATAATTCCTACGGTTACACAGCTTCATGCGCCGGGGTTAGGACGCACACCAATAATGCTCCCAGTGGGGTGAGCGGACCCGGGGCCAATCGGGATTGTATCGATGAGCCATCATATATTGTTTTAGCCCTTGGAAAACCCTAATAAATTATCCAATTGCTTTTATTATAACTCTTATGGTTGCACGACTTCATACGCCGGTGTGCGTGCTTGCACCCAGAATACTCCCGTTGGGGTGGGCGGAACCAGGGCCAATACGAATCCAATTGATGAGCAATAAAATGTTTCTAGTAGCCCTAGGAAAACCCTAATGCAGTGTCCAATTACTTTTATTACAATTACTACGGTTGCAAAGCTTCATGCGCTGGTGTCGGTGCGTGCACCCACAACACTCTCGCTAGGCTTGGCGGAACCAGGGCCAATTAGAATCCATTCAATCCCCAAAAAACCTTTCTAATAGCCCTTGGAAAACCCTAATCCACTGTCCAATTGCTTTTATTATAATTCCTACATTTGCACCTCTTGATGCGCTGGTGTTGGTGCGTGCACCCACAATACTCCCGCTTTGGTTGGCCGAACAAGGGCCAATCGGAATCCAATTGACAAGTCGTATAATCCTTCTAGTAGCCGTTGGAAAACCTTTATCCACTATCGAATTGCTTTCATTACGATTCCTGTGGTTGCACGGCTTCATGCGCCGTTGTCAGTGCGTGCACCCACAATACTCTCGCTCAAGTGGGTAGAATCAGGGCCAATAAAAATCCAATCGAAGAGTCGTAAAATCTTCCTTGTAGCCCTTTGTAACCCTTAATCCAGTGTTCAATTGCTTTTGTTACAATTCCTACGGTTGCACAACGTCATGCGCCGTTGTCAGTGCACGCACCTACAATACTTTTGCGAGGTTGGGTGGAACAAGGGCCAATATGAAAAAAATCGACGAGTCGTAAAATCTTTCTGATAGCCCTTGCCAAACCATAATCCACTGTCCAATTGCTTTTATAATAATTCTTACCATTGCATGTCTTCATGCGTCGGTGTCAGTCCACGAACTCAATATACTACTGCTAGGGTGGGCAAAACATGGGCCAATCGGAATCCATTTGACGAGCCTTAAAACAATTCTAGAAGCCCTTTGCAAACTTTCTAGCACTGTCCAATTGCTTTTGTTTTAATTCCTTTGGTTGCACGGATTCATGTGCCATTGTCGGTGCGCGCACCCATAATAATTCCGCTGGGGTTGTGGAACCAGGGCCACTTGGAATCCAATCAACAAGCCACAAAATCATTCTAGTAGCCGTAGAAAAACCCCAATCAACGATGTAATTGCTTTTATTATAAATCTTGCGGTTGCACGGGTTCATGTGCTGGGTTTGGTGCCCGCACCCATTATACTCCGGCAAGGGTGGACCGAACCACGGACAATTGGAATCCAATCAATGAGCTGTAAACTCTTCTTAGTAGCCCTGAAAAAACGCTTCTTTACTTTTCAATTGCTTTTATTATAGTTCCTACATTTGCTTGGCTTGATGCGCTGGTGTCAGTGCGCGCACCCTGAATACTCCCATCGGGGTGGGCGGAACCAGGGCCAGTCAAAATCCGATCGATGAGCCGTAGAATACTCCCATTGGCCTTCAGCAAACCCCAAACCATTGTATAATTACTTTTAGTATAATTCCTATATGTGCACGACTTCATGGGCCGGTGTCATTATGCCCACACATAATACTCCCGTTGGGGTGGGCCGGATTAAGGCGAATCCAAATCCAATCAACGAGGTATAAAATCTTTCTATCCCTTGGCAAACCCAAATCCACTGTCCACTTGCTTTCATTATAATTCCTACGGTTGCACGTCTTCATCGGCCGTTGCCGGTGCGTGCACCGAGAATCCTCCTGCTGGGGTAGGTGGAACCACGACGAATCGGAATCCAATCAACGAGCCGTAAAATCATTCTAGTAGCCCTCGGCAAACCCTAATCCACTGTGCAAATCATTTCATTATGATTCCTAAGGTTGCACGGCTTCATGCGCCTGTGTCGGTGCGCACACCCGTAAATCTCCTACTCAGGTGGGCCAAACAAGGGCTAATCGGAATGTAATCTACAAGACGTAAAATCTTTCTAGTAGCCCTTGGCAAACCTGAATCCCGTGTCTAATTGCTTTTATTACAATTCCTACAGTTGCACGGCTTGATGCGCCAGTGTTGGTGCGCGCACCCAGAATACTATCGTTGGGGTAGGCAGAACTAGAGCCAATCCATTTGGTGAGCCGCGAAATCCTTCTAATTGCCCTCCACAGACCCTAGTCCACTGTCCAATTGCCTTTCTCATAGTTCCTACGGTCGCACGGCTTGATGCGGCAGTGTCGGTGCACGCACCTACAATACTCTTGTCAAGGTGGGCAGAATTAGGGCCAATCGGAATCCAATCGATGAGCCGTAAAACATTTCTTGTATTCTTTGGCAAATTATTATCCAAGTTAGTTTCTTTCATCATAATTCCTACGGTTGCACGGCTTCATCCATTTGCGTTGGTGCGCACACCCAGAATACTCTCCCTCGGGTGGGTGGAACTCGGGCCAATCAGATTATAACTGAGGAGCCCTAAAATCGTTTTAGTAGCCCTGGGCAAACCCTTATGTATTGTGTAGTTTCTTTCATTATAATTCCAAAGGTTGCACGGCTTCATGCGCCGGTGTCAGTGCGCGCACCTATTATACTCCCGCTAGGATGGGCGGAACAAGGGCTAATCGGAATCCAATCAAAAAGCGGTAAAGTATTTCTAGTAGCCCTTGGAAAATCCTAATCTACTCTCCAATTGCTTTTATCATAACTCCTACGGTTGCACGGGTTCAATCGCCAGTGTCGGTGCGCGCACCCACAATAGCAATGCTTGGGTGGGCGAAACCAGGGCCAATGGAAATCCATTCAACGAGGCATAAAGTATTTCTAGTAGCCCTTTGTATACCCTAACCCTCTTTCCAATTGATTTCATTATAATTCCTACAGTTGCACAGCTTCATGCGCCGGTGTTGGTGCGCGCACCCACTATACTCTCGCTGGGGTGGGCCGAACCAGGGCCAATTGGAATCCCATTTACGAGACGTAAAATATTTCTAGTATCCCTGGGCAAACCCTTATCCTATCTCAAATTTCTTTTGTTGTAATTCCTAAGGTAGCACGACTTCATGCACCGGTGTCGGTGCACGCACCCAAAATAATCCCACTCGGGGAGGCGGAATGAGGATTAATGAGAATCCATTCGACAAGCCATAAAATACTTCTAGAAGCCCTTGGCAAACCCCAATCCGCAGTCTAGTTTGTTCTATGATAATTCCTACGGTTGCGCGGCTTGACGCGCCGATGTTGGTGCACACACCCTTAACACTACCACTAGGGTAGGCGGAACCACGGCCAATCGGAACTTAATCGACGAGCCATGAATTCTTTCTAGTAACCCTTGGCAAATCCTAATCCACTACTCAATTTGTTTTGCTATTATTTCTATGGTTGCACGGCTTCATTCGCCGGTGTCGGTGTGCGGACCCATAACTACCGCTGGGGCGGGCAGATGCAGGGCCAATCGGAATCCAATTGACAAGCCGTAAAATCTTTCTAGTAGCCCTTGGAAAACCCTAATCCACTGTCCAATTGCTTTCATTATAATTCATACGGTTGCACGGCTTCATGCGCCGGTGTCGGTATGACCTTTATGACCTCTCACCTCCATCGCTCTTGGGGTCTCGTATGGTATCGAGATTGCGTGCCACGAATTCCGTCGGGTAGCATTTTGACTGCCTTACGTCTCGGTATACTTTCTTGTTATCATATTGAGGGGTGCCTTTGTGAATCATCCGTCCGTGGGTGTGCATGCCACTGCTCCCCCTCCTCCCTCACCCCCCACTGCTTTAGTATTATGTGCATTTCGCTTTGGTATCGGAATCACGTTCTGTAAACTGCATTGCGTAACATTTTCCATGCCCCACGGCCCGGTGTATTTGCCTTGTTGTTTTTCCGAGCCGTGTCATCGTGACGCATCGGGCCTTAGGTGTGCGGGCCGCTCTCCCC
>SZWC01007325.1:113364-125835 GCA_023375785.1 Penium margaritaceum | reverse complement strand
GACTGGCTCTGGCACCAGTACGGGATCGGGTGTGCCAGAAGGGTCTGACACCGACACAGGGTCAAGTGTGCCAGAGGGAACTGACGCTCGTATGGGATCAGGTGTGTCGGAGGGAACTGGAGCCCGCACGGGATCCGGGGTGTAACAAGGAAGTGGCATAGGATCGGGTGTGTCGGATGGTACGGATGAGGCTACTGGACCCACAGCCACGATGGCCGGATCGTCAGCAGCCGGAGACCGGTCAGTAGGTGAGGAAGCCCGGCCGGACCGATCCGCAGGACTAGTCTCCCCCATCCGCCGGGAAGCCACACAGGTAGGAACGTGGTCGGCGGCCAGCGACAGAATGCTGGATAAGTCGCGGTAGGTGAGAGTCTCAAAGAAGAGAGCATCTCGAGACTCGACAATGCGATGGCGAGTAGGGTCCCAAAACTGCCAGGCCTTCGACCGGGGGGAGATGCCGAGGAAGGCACACATGCGTCCCCGAGGTGAGACCTTGGCTGTCGTAGTACAGCCAGACACCCTCAGAATCGGCCCACACCTGAAACAGGGTCTCCCAGCAATCGAAGCCCTCGTCACTATCGTAACGGGGTGGAGGTGTCTCAAAGTCCTTCAGTCGCCGCTCCGTGGGGAGGGCGACCTCAGGCTCAGGAGATGGTGGGCGGGGTATGGGGAGCCCACCAGTGAGGGAAACACCACCAAAGGTGAACGCTGCTGAGCGCCATGTCTGATCCTGACGACGAGAAGGTGGTGGAGTGGGAGGCTGTGATCCGAGACGTAACTCACGGATGCGCTCCTCAAGCACACGAATCTCGTGCTTGCGTGAGTCATCCTCGATCTCCTCCTCGTCCCAGGTGTCCACCTGTGATGATCGATAATGAGACTGCCGCACTGTGTAGGGTGTAGAATGTTGAGCGGATGGTGCAGCTCCAGTAGACTCTCCAGGTGGCTGCTGTGAAGCCATCGAACGACCCTGCAGTAACTCCGTGATCTCCTACAATGCGTCGGACTGCCTTTGCTGCTGCTGGCGCATCTCGTCCTGCGACCGACGAAGCTCATCGATCATGCGGGACTGGGACCGCGGGATCACAACGCCCGAAGAGGAGGAAGAGGGATCAGCGGGTCCTTTGTCCTTGTCACGGACCGGGGCCATCGCGGTACTCAGTATGGGGCTGAGCGTAAAAAATGTTCCAAACAAGTAACTCACAGCGTTTCTCGAGGATTTGAGACGATGGAAAATTTTGACTGTCCGGCCAAGAATTTGGCTAAGCATGGTGCTGACGGCCAGAAATTTGGCTAAGTGCTGATATTTAGAAACTTCAGCACTAAAAATTCAAGGCTGTCCAAATCAAGCAAAATTTGCACCACAGAGGCTCCAGAATGTGCTGAACATGGTGGTGAAATTTTCGGTCGCAAAAAGTTGGAAAAGTGGCAAAACGTCACTTTTCCCTGTTATGCCCGAATTTCAGCGGAAAACAAATCTGCGTTGCACTTCAGTCTTTGCTGGTGGCGACAGAGCACTAAACTGAGCGTTAATAGTAGCTCTGGAGAGCTTGAGAGAAGAGCTTTCCAACGCACCATCAAACACTGAAAACGGCGTTCGTTTGAAGCCAGGGCAAGCTCGTGTTGACGGGGAGGTGGTGGCTGACGCGATTTTCGTCAGCGGCTCCTCCACGTCCGTGCGGCTTCTAGGAAGTTGCATGGACAGGGGCAGCGGTGGCGCACGCTGCTGTTGTTGCTGCTGCTGCTGCTACCGTCGAGCTTGACGGCAACGGCCTCAAGCCACTTTGGCGGCTACTGTTGCTGATGTTTCTGATGCCGCCGTCGATGTTGCTGTTGCTGCTGCTGCAATGGTCAAAACTGCCAGCACTGTTGCTGCGCTGCTGGACAGCTGCTATGGCGCTGCTGCGCTGGCCTGCTGCTACACTGCTGCATCCCTCCTGCACGACTCCTCCGTCACGCAGGTGTTGCGGCCTACGCCTTGCAATGGCGCAGGTTTGTGGCTCCTCCCAGGACCTGTCGCTGCTGCTGTGTGCTGTTGCCGCTGCTGCTGCTCACTGCTGCTGCGATTGCTGCATCTCTGCTGTGCAGCACAACAAGCTCTGGCTTGTTGCTCTGATACCATGAGAAGATGCATAGAAGCTTCCTAGCCACACTCCCGTTGACCAGGTGTCAGTGCCTAATGAGACGGTGACGACAGTCACAAGTCGTGCACGTAACGACAAGGGTTTGGCTAGGGGACTCAAGGCAAAGTGTCTGAATGCTTCATAAGCATTTGCAGAGAGAGATAACAAATGACAGGCTCATGGAATAAATACCTGCCGCGACGCACAGCGGGTTTCGCACGCGGCGGTCCAAGAGCTGTCCTAAAACGGGCCCAAAACTACTGTTTTGGCCGTAACTCTGCGCACACATGTCAGAATGCTGCGCCGCCTGAACCTAGACGTGCAGAATCTCGAGCCGGACTCTATGACTGGTCACACGCACAAGTCCGGCATCAATCTGTGGAAGGACAATGCATAACATGCAAATCGGCCTCAAGAGCCTGTCCACCAAGAAAACTCTAGCGTCTGCAGAAAAACTGCAGAGTACCCCAGCAAGCACCCGGGACGTCATGGCAGCCGCCTGGTGGCTGCTGGCGGGTGAATCCACTAACCATCAGTGCTCCGGCGCCAGCTGGGTCCGCATCAGGGATCTGCACGAGCATGGACACGGCCGAGTGGTCACAGTAAGCTGTACAAACGGACGGAAACAGCTCACATCACAACAATACCGTGATACGGTACCAGTACAATACTGATATTGTAGGCTGTGGTTGATTGCCGGCTTAGGCCTCCTAGCATGCAAGTGACGTTCACGCTAGAGTGATGGCAGTGGCAATGTCAAGAAGCTAGAATCGTTGTGGAAAAAAGTAGCGAGAGTCAAGAACAAACAAGAATAACAAGTGAGCGAGGCGATGGCATCTGATCGACTGGGCCACCCACGCAAAGCACTCGACGTGGGGCCCGGCCGCCACCCCGGGTTCGAACCAAAGTGGTGGGCCGATATGCCGCTCTGGTATTCTCACAATTTGGTATAACAGAGAGTGTGGCCCCGTAGCATCAGCAACCCGGTGCTTAACACCAACGCTCTATCTAGGCATGAAACTGTTGTGATTTGTGACGTTCCTGTCAATCTGTATAGTTTACTGTGACCACTCGGCCGTGTCCATGCCCTTGCAGATCCTTGATGCAGACCTAGGTGGCGCCAGTGCGTCGTCTGGTGGTGGACCACCTGCTCGGAACTGACCGAGGACCGTCCTAGAGTCCTGGATGCTGTCTGGGACCTTCTGCAATTCTTATACAACACGTAGGAGTTTATCGATGGACTGGCCATGGGCCCGATTTGCATGCTTCTGCATTGTGTGTCCACCGTTTGATGCCGGATGCATGCATGTAAGCAGTCGTAGAGTCCGGCTTGAGATTCTGCATGTTTAGGTTCAGACGGCGTAGCATTCTGACTTGTCTACGTTGAGTTCCGGCTTAACACTATTGCGTAGCAGTGCTGCACACCTATGTAGAAGCTTCGCAACACTGCGTAGGGCTGTGCAAGTCCGTGCAAGGCTGCGCAGGGCTGTACAGAGCTACGCAGGCTTACGCAAGGCTGTGCAGGGCATGAGGAGACACGATCACCCCCACCGAGGAGTCCGCATCACTTCCAAAAAACAAAACCGATGGCGTAAAATACGTCAGTGTAAAAACGCGAGTATGTTTTTTCGCTAGCGTTCTAGCACTGACGTCACTAATGGTTTTGCTGACATGAGCAATTTCGAGGTCAAAATGTCATATTTTCTTGACGTTCCAACTCTTTGAGAAACATTGTTGGTTTCTCGTTCGGAGCATCTTTCACGTTTGGCCCCATACTGAGCACTTCAATGGCTCCGGCCGGTGATAAGGGCAAAGGACCACTAGATCCCTTTTCCACCTCCTGAGGGGTCATGAGCCCACACTCGCAGGCTATTGAGGACCTGCGGAGCCAAGAGGATGAGATGCGTCGTCTGCAGTAGCAGTAGAATGACGCCATTTCCGCTCATTGAGCTTCTTCGTGGTGAGTCCACGGCCCCACGGCAGACCTTTGAGGGAGTCAGCCGTGTCATACCCTCTGTACGGTAGTTAGCATCTGCACCGATGACGGGAGCAGGACGCGACCCGCCACCTCTCGATGATTGGGATGAGGATCCTCCCATGCCAGGTATGAGGATGGCTCTCATGAGAACGAGATTAGCGTGCTTCAGGAGCATCTCCGCCAACTTCAGATGAGTTCTCGGCCCCCACACACATCTGTCTCCCTTTTGCCTGAGATTCGATCCTCGCCCGATCTCTACCCCAGCGACTTTCCTTATCCCGGTGTCTTCCCCATCCCTCGTCCTTTTCAGCTTGTGGTTGCTCTCCATGCAGAGAGGCAACCCAAGGACTTCGAGACACCGCCTCCACGATATGTCAGCGAGGACGGCTTTGACTAGTGGGAGCTTGTTTTCTAGGCCTGGGCCACTTCAGAGGGGGTATGGCCCTACTATCACAATTCGTACCAAGTTATGGATCGTGCTCAGGTGTTGACAGCGGCCAGGGAGATGCGCGGACTCCTTTACGCCATGCCGCATGAGATCGTCGTGGACTTTTGCCCATTTCTTGGAGAGGCGGGTACAGGCGCGGGTGCTGATCCACTTGAAGGTTGGGACTTGACATTGTCTTTGCTTGTGCAAAGACGCACACCACCCACACGGCTCACATTTGCGCCTTTCACTCCCTTCGTCAGGGATCTGCTGAGCTCGTAGTAGATTACTGATGACAGGCGCATCTACACACACCTTGGGACCTGAGGAGGTACATAGCTGTGGGCGCTCCGCACGCTCATGCTTGGAGTTTGTCTTGAGCATGCAGACATCTTCTCCGAGTACGGCAACGTCGCCCTTCTCCAATTCCCTTCAGCTTCTTCCTTGGGCACGTAAACTCTTTCTCCAGGTGACTTCCGCTTGTGAGGCAGTCGTGGCCCATCAAGAGAGAACTCTTGCTGTATCGGTCATCGCGTCGCCACCACTGCCCCTCTTGCAGTTTTCTCATCCATCCTCTAGTACACACTCCTCTTCCCTTTCCACCCCGGCTACCTGGACTCAGACGTAGGGTGTGGCAGCAGCGGCAGAGGGGAAGAAGAGGAAAAGGAGGCACGCTTCGGGCAAGCAGCAGGTGCAGCAGCATCAGTCAATGGGCACTAGCTTTGAACGTACTGTTCACTTCTACAACTATGGAGGCACTCATCGCTACACCGAGTGCCAGCAGCCGCTTGACTGGACGCGGATCACTCGCGGTCTTCAGGCTACACACGCACATTGGTCTGCGTGAAGCAAAACAGCCTCTGATCGTATGGCGATCACGACCGCAACAATTCCCTCTTCCCCACTGGTGAGCAGTGGCGACCCGAACCCACGTGACCGCACCATCGCCGAGCTCCATCACCTTTTGGCACTTCGTTTTCAAGGAGGTGCGAGTGTGCCTTGACAGCCGGGTGGTTCACATACTGTTTGTTTGTCTGTTCTTGTTGATCGTGATGACTCATGTGGAGGAGCACAGTTGGCATGTGATCATGAAGGGCCTGAAAATACCGATTCGATTCATGAGTCTCACCTTTGTGCCCGTCATCGTTCCTCCTCACCTGTTGCTCAGCGCCCATCCGACGCTGAGTGTTCCATTTTCTGTTGTAAAGTGACATCCTCCAGTCGTGATCCTGGTGGCACCTGGATCATCGATTCTGGTGCCACTCACCACATGACATGTCATCGTAGTGACTTCGTTGTCCTCGGTCCTGTTACGTCTGTTCGCTCTGTTCACACAGGCTCTGGTCAGTCATTACCGGTCCAGGGTGTTGGGGTTGTGTGCTTAAATGGTCTGTTTGGCCAGACAGACCATTGAGGTGCTTTTCAAACACACACCTCGTGTGTAAGTTCTTCCACACACTGCATACATTGTGCTCGGATCGCGACAGTGAGTTTCTTGGCGAGATGGACAATTTTCTTGCCAAGCACGGGGTTTTTCACCACGTCTCCGCTCCAGCTACTCCTCAGCAGGACGGTGTCTGTGAGTGCTGGAACCACACCATGGAGGATGCGGTTCATGCTATGCGATCTGAGTGCAATCTCCTAGAATCTTTCACATATGAAGGATTTGCCTACATGACGTGGGTGTGGAACCGCCTCTTGCACATTCCCCTTCCGGACCACGTTACAGTGTACAAGATCTAGTTTGGCCATCATGTCAAATTGCATCTCGCTCGTGTCTAGGGATTCGTGGCTTCTGTGTGGTACACCGAGGACCAGCAGGGGTCCAAGGTCTCCTCGCTCGTGTACCTTCGTGGGCATCTTCCCGCGGGCAAAGGCCTCGCATTTTTGGGACCCCGCCCGTCGTCGCATCGTTGAGTCCCGCGACGCTCTCTTCTTTGAGTCACTCACCTACCGTGACCTGACCTCTATCATGTTCGATGTTCGTCATGCACATTCCTACGTGTGAGGCTTCTCGACGGATGGGGGAGTATGGACCTCCGAGTACTTCTCATATGGCTGATGTGTCCATTTGAGCCCCCTCCACTTCTCGGTCTCCAGCTCTTGATGACCCAGTAATCATAGTTGTCGGCTCAGAGACCTCTCCAGTCTAGCCTGTCGCTACTCTTGTTATCTTGCACCCTATAGGCACCCATGATTTTGTACCCATGTTCACCAGTAAACCCGGCCTCTGTGCATGATCCTGCATCTGCTCCTGCCGCTACACCCAGCCTCGTGTCTCCCGTCATTTCACCAACATCGCCTTACATTACATCACCAGCCCCTTCGCCTCAGTCCTCTCCACATGTGGTCATGCCTTTCTCTGAGCCTGAGATGAGCCCCTTGAGCCCTAGTTACTCGCGTGACCCCGGTGGTCGTCTTTGACCATTGGCCTCCGGAGTCCAGCGAGAGTCAAGTCCCGTACCTATGCACTCCACTCGTAGTATTGCGAGTGGCGATCCTGTTACAAAGGCCCTAGGCCTGAGTGTCCGCACAGATCACACAAAGGTACATCCAGCGTACCTTGTAGGGCACAATATGGTCACTTGCAATTTTCGCATCGCTTGTGATGCACCAGCTGACCTTGTGGTTGTCACGCATAGCTATGAGGCGTGTGCACTCGCTACTTAGAGCTCTCCTTTGATGGCACCTGATCTGGGAACATTGAGGAAATCTCTCTCATCAGAGGATGCAGATACCTGGCGTGCTGTCTGTGAGGATGAGCTTTGCCCCATCCGAGAGGACGGAGTTTACGAGTTAGTCAACATTTCACCTGCGAGGAAGGCTATTCATGTCAAGTGGTTCTTTCACAAGAAAGTGAAGCCAGATGGCTCACTGAAATGCCACAAGGTTCGCTTGGTTGTCAGGGGAGTTCCCTAATCAAGGGCATCGATTACATTGACACCTTTGCCCCTGTGAGCCGCATGACCTGAGCTCGTGCTCTGGACGGTGTGGTGGCTCAGCATGACTAGGAACAACACAACATGGATGTGAACAATTCGTTCCTATATGGCTCTCTGGATGAGGAGATTTACGTGGCCCAGCCACTAGGCTTTGAGGACGGTGACAAGGTTTGGTGTTTGTGCAAGTCCTTGTATGGACTCAAGCAGTCTCCTTGGTGCTGGAACTAGGAGATTACACTCACCCTGACTTGTGCGGGATACGTACGGAGTGAGGCACATCCCTCTCTCTTGATCCGACGGTTGCCGGACCAATTCACAGACATCCTCGTCTATGTGGACGACCTTTTGATCGCGTTTCCCTCCATGGAGGCCATGGAGGAGGTTAAGGCGGTCCTCCAAACCGCCTCCTGGATGAAGGATCTTGGTCTCATAACGGTGTTTCTTGGCATGGAGATTGTGTGAGACCGCAATTATCGGACACTTCAGCTGCATCAGGCCCGATACGCACGTGTTGTTTGGGAGCGCTTCAGTGACCTCCTTGGTGTAGTGTCCACGGCCTCCACACCTCTCACACCTAACTGGCAGGATACCCTAAAGGTGGACGATCCCACATAGCTTGGGGAGACAGTGGATGTAATCTTCTACCTCCATCTCATCAGATCTCTGATGTACATGGCTACTACCACACACCCCGACATTGCTTTTGCCGTTAACCTCCTTACACAGTTTTCGCAGGCTCCACATGCTAGAGCCCTTCATGCGGCTGTGAATGTGGTGCGGTACATGGTCTCCACACCGTACCTCGGACTCTGCTTTTGCCCGGAGTGTTTGGTGGTTCTTGACGGTTACAGGGACGGCGACTGGGCATGGTGTCCAGATGGACGCAGTCGCACCGGCTATGTGTTCCTGCTCAATGGTAGTGTTGTATCCCGGCGCAGTGGGAAGGAGGGATGCATTGCACGTAGCTCGTCGGAGATAGAGTATGTTGCTCTGGGTGCACGGACTCTTGAGGTAGTGTGGTTGCAACACCTGTTGCTTGAGTTGGGTCAGTTTGTGCCCGTTGTTGTGCGTGGCTGCGACAATCAGAGTGCTCTTGCCATTGCGGAGAACTTTGTTATTTTTCATGCTTGCATGAAGTACATTCCGGTTGAGCATCATTTCTTGCGTGATCTGGTGGAGCGACACGTGATCTCCATCATATGGATCGACACAGACATGCAGCGTGCTGATTTTGTGACGAAGGCAGTGGCTTGAGTGAAGTTTCTGGTGGCCATTTGTCATGTTGGGCTTTGCCCCTTGCGTGAAAGTGGTTGAGTGTAAGGTGTGTCTGTGTCTGTAGTACGACCGTTTATGCATTCGTTGTTGTATTTGTTTCAGTGCTGCACGCGTATGGACATGCTTACCATGGGGTCATGGGGGAGGGTTGTGATTTGTGACGTTCCTGTTGACTTGTATAGTTCATTGTGACCACTCGACCGTGTCCATGCCCGTGCAGATCCCTGATGCGGACCCAGGTGGCGCCGGTGCGTCGTCTGGTGGTGGACAACCTATCCGCAGCTAACCGACGACCGCCCTATAGTCCTCGATGCTGTCTGGGACCTTGTGCAGTTTTTCTACAGCACGTAGGAGTTTATCGGTGGACTGGCCATGGACCCGATTTGCATGTTTTTGCATTGCGTGTCCACCATTTGATGCCGGATGCATGCATGTGACCAGTCGTAGTGTCCGGCTTGAGATTTTGCACGTGTAGGTTCAGACGACGTAGCATTCTGACTTATCTATGCTGAGTTTGGCCCAAAACAATGGTTTTGGGCCGGTTTTAGGATAGATCTTGCAGTGCCGCACACAACACCCGTCGTGTGCTGCGGCAGGTACTTATGCCATCAAACTTTCATTTGTCATTTCTCTGTGCAAATGCTATTGAAGCATTCTGACACTTTGACTTGTCTCCTCGCCAGAATCTTGCCGTTGTGTGTACGACGTAAGATTGTCGTCACCGTCTGATCAGGCACTGGCGCCTAGTCAGCGGCTGTGTTGCTGTGAAGCTTCCACGCATCTTCTGAATATCCACATGAACCACGAGCGTATATAGATGCAAGTCTCCTTGTTTGTGACTCTCCAATGTTTGCTAAGAAAATGCTAGTCATACCATGTTGAAACTTGCAATTATGATTCAGACACAACTGAACATGATGTTGCTCGTGCCAATCTTGCACCTAGCTGCGATGCGTGCGATACATAGTCCACCATGTGTATCCCTCAAGCTTCACGTCACTTTAGTCACTTGCAATGATGGTGTGTGATGTGGACGGAGTCAAGAGGTTACTTGCATGCCTTCTACTCACAACCAGCATACCCACTTACTGGTAGACTATGAAAGAGTACCGGGTCAACGGTGTTACGGGAGTAGCCACCTCCCTCGAGAGTGGAGGAGATCTCCATGATCCAATAGCGGGACGAGTGCTTGAGCTTGTACAGGGCCTTACGCAGCCGCAAAACCTTGTTTGTTCCGTTAGTGAAGCCGGGTGACTGCACCATGTAGATCTCCTCATCCAATCGTCTGTGTAAGAATGCGACATTAATGTCCATTACTCTTGTTTTTTGTCATGCTGAGCGACTAGGCTCAAGGAACATGTGCGGTGGTGTACCGCCCAACTAGAGCGAAAGTCACAACAAAGTCAATGCTTGGAACACGTGAGAATCCCTTGGCTGTGAGTTTAGCTTTGTACCTGTCGACCTTGCCATCAGGCTTCAGCTTTCGCCGGAGAACCCAGTGGGCCAAAATAGCTTTGCGACGTGCTGGGAGATCGACAAGCGCGAAGACCCCATGTTCCTTGAGGGCAGTCAGCTGCTCTTGAATGGCCTTCTCCCACAGGTTAGCATTGACCGCCTCACCAGCTTGTAGAACAGTTGTAGTTTTAGGGGGAAGTGAAGGCAGTCCGCTCGCCGTAAAACAGGCGACGACATAGCCAGCGATAGAAGCCTTGAGGGCGCTATGGAACTTGTGAGCTAAGAGTGCATAGCCCACAGCCGAGTTAGGGTGGAGGACGCTGATGGGTAGCCCAAGTGCATCGAGACCAGTAGGTCTGGGGGTAGAATTGGCTGCAGTTGATGAACATGTGCAATGCTTAGAGGACTGCGAGGACTGAGGGGTAGAGTGTTGAGGGAGCAACCGAAGTCGTCCTCCACATGTGTATGGCTCTAGGCAGACAGGAGGAGCTTGAGAGACATGAGGAGGTTCTTTCACACCAACAGACGCTAAGGTCTGCAGAGCTGGCGTCAAAGGTGAGTTAGCAATGACACGTGAAGGTGAGTCCATAAAGAAATCAATAGGGGATTGTGTCAAAGCGCTGATGGGAATTGACGTGGATGTAGAGGAAGTGAAAGGAGAAGGGACCTGCAACTCTGGGAAGATGCCGGTCTGTGAACTGGATGGTGGACTAGGGAAACCACTAGTAGGGGAAAGGACAGGCGACGAAGGAGAGGAAGAGTGACTAGAGGTGTGAGCCGTAGTGGCGGGAGAAGAAGGGTTTCCTGCGAGACTGGATGCAGCGACAGATCCAACCCCCCAAGTCGACGAAGTGAGGACAGGGAAGAGGGTGGAGCGACATGGGACCAGTCGCGAGGAAAGACGTCCTCAAAGAGGAGAGTATCGTGTGACTCAACAACGCTGTCACGATCAGGATCCCAGAAGCACCACGCTTTGGACATGGAAGAGACATTGAGTAAGGTACATAGACGTGCACGGGGACTGAGTTTGCCACCCCAAAAGGTCCTTGGGAAGCCAGACAATAGTGACACAGCCCGAGATACAAGTAAGACGCATGTCAGTACGATGGCCAAACCAGTGCTCAAAAGGGATGACGTGACGATGGAGAGGACCATGGGGGACATGGTTTCAAACCCAGTCCATTCAGGACATGGCCTCAAACAGGAAGAGAGGAGGGAGTTCAGAAGAACTGAGAAGGGTGCAGACACCATCAGTGAGATTCCGGTTCCAACGTTCAGAGACGCCGTTATGCTAAGGTGTGTAGGGAGCTGAAAGCTCCATTCATGCCCCACAAGATGCGAGGTAATGGGGAGTAGGTACCATAAATTCCCCTCCACTTTCAGAATGGAAAATGCGAAGACGGCGACCACATGCAAGTTCAGTGTGGGGAAGCCAGGAGTCAACAGTAGAGCGAACATCGCTCTTTTTCATGTGAGAAAAGACCTAGTGCATGCGGAAGAAGTCATTTGTAAGACAGAGAACAAAGAGACCAGCCCCCCCTCCTAGAGCATCGTGCAAAAGGGGCCCCATGGCATCAACATGTAGGAGGTCAAGGGAATGGGAGGTCCGAGAATCTGACATGGAAAAAGAGGACCGATGCACTTTTCCTTGAGCACAATCGAGGTAGTCAGTAGGACAAGGAGCATGGAAGGTGGCAACATCAAGACCATCCGTAGGAAGCACGTGAAGCAGGCTGTCAATGGCAGTAGTGTGAATGTGACACAGATGGTGATGCACTAGTTACGTGTGTGTCGGGAAAAGAGAGAGGGCGACGTGAACATGGGCAGACGTGGTAGGTGCAGGGGCAGAGGAGGGAACACGAAACAAGCGATCACAGCGGGTGCCCTGCAACAAGAGGTGGCCAGCAGGACGATGATAAACGGAGGCAATGATGCGGCTAGAGGAGAAGTCCTTGCCCTGGTCATTGAGTGTTGTGACAGAGAGAATACTCAACTCAAGAGAGGGAACGTACAGTACATTGGGCAAGAACGGTTCCCACCCGTGTCTGACAAACGGACGACCCCAACGCCCTGAACAGGTTGGAGTTGGTCAAAGCTTGTGCGAAAGAAGCAAACAAGCGAGACAAACGAGGAGCGTGAAGAAGTCATGTGGTGGATGGCTCCGGAGTCAAGGATTCAAAATCCACACAACATGCAAACAGAGGCAAGGGCACAACTGATAACGGTAATGGCAGAGTGCGGCAAAAGTCACTGACCACAGGGGGGGGGGGG
>SZWC01007325.1:99477-113241 GCA_023375785.1 Penium margaritaceum | reverse complement strand
AGAGAGAGAGAGAGAGAGAGAGAGAGAGAGAGAGAGCTTAGTGATTTGATACAAGTAGTTTGTGACAGTTTGTAAGGATGAGTGTGTGAGGGAGCAAGAGATTGGGAGTCACCATGGATTAAAATGTACCAACCTCACACTTAGAAATAACTAAGTGGGTGACGATTATGACAAGTTGGTGGAGCCTTAGCTAGGTGAAGTGACGCTTTGAGATAGTTTCTATGGTTCAAACACAACTTGTTTCACTTTGAATGGTGAAGTACAGAGGGAGAAAGGTCTGGGTTAATCATCCATGGCAAAAATCGTATGTCAAAAATTGGCTAGTAACATCACAAAGTTGTTAGAGGAGGATGCTTGCTAGTCGAGCCCCACCCGTTGGCCGGCGAGCAAGCTTATCGGCGAGTCACCCGAATTGGAAGGAATGCCCTCAGAACCCTAAAACTTAAGCGAGCAACACGTCACTCTGCTCAACACCACTTGACCTACATCACTATTCAAGTGACCTAATCTTTCCCTACCCACACGTCATGTCGTGGTCATGCCACAAGCAGGTTTGGCAACACAAGACGTAAACTATGTCACTGCAAGCTAAGACCTACAAACAGATTTGGCATGGGAAACTAAACATGAGGGGACGTCGTCGAGCTCTGGCAGGAAGGTGAGAGGCCATGCAAGCTGGATGGAATCGACCATTTGTGCGGAGCTTGAGGGTCCTGTGCCGTCACGGTGCCTCGCCTCCACTCCCTGCACCAGCATGCCCTGTGCAGTTACGGCCACACAAGAAATATATACAGTGAGATACTAACTGCCTTGCCCGTGCATCACGCACGAGGTAAGCTCGATCCCACCTCCAATGTCGAGCGAAACCTCATCGCGTTAAACTTATAGCGGCTGCTGTTAGAAAATTCCAACAGCATGTTCCTAGTATAATCAGAAACCAATAGCTACCTGTACACCACCAAAGTCCACACGATGCCTATAGAGATGTTTCACATCATCCTAAAGTATATGCAGGCATTCAGCCGTAAGTTTTGAGCTATACGCCAACATTATCCATGCTAGAATTGCAAATAGTGGTCGCGTGGCCCAATGGCACCAGCCTCAGGCTACATAAATCAAAGAAGTCATATTGGCCAAATGAAGAAAGCAACCAGTAATCTTGAGAGTGGTGTTGCTCCTCTTCCTCATCTGTTCGTTATTGTAGCCATGTTGCTACACTATCCTGCAGCTTTGTGTGTGTGGAGGCAAGTGGACAGTGATTATCTTTAGCAAGTCACTACTTCGACACCAATACCAAAAGCACATGCATTACACACAAGGCGAGTTTGCCGCCACCCTCGAGGTCAAGCAAGACCTCATCGGAATCAAATGATTACAGCTACTGCCAAAAACATTTGACAACATGACCCCCACGTATTTAGCGACCAGTAGCTACCAAAACGCAACCACGATTTTCCGTCCCTGCATATAAGAATGGCACATCACAGTAGTGGCGGTACAAAACACCACCTACTTTTGACATAGAAGAGTATTATACGGTGGCATCCGTACTATTGCCAAAAGTATTGCAGTACACATTGTTTCATAGTTTTGGGGATGTTACTCCGACAAAATCATGTTGTACCGTCATTACCATTGTGCTTTGGACATTTCTCCAATTTTACCTCCATCATGTAGTTTTCACCACATGTGCTTTTTCTATCATCCACACACTAAATTCATCGCATCTGCAAGAATCAATATGATGTTTTGGCATTCTATGGCGATTTTGGTCTTGAAGATTTTGGATTGACGTGATATGGTATTGTAGTATAATATTGCGATACTGCTACATCATCCTAGTGGGTTCGTGTTGGTTGTGACTACAAGGCACGCAAGTGGCCTCTTGAATCCGTTCACATTCAAACACCATCACTGCAGGTGACTAAAATGACGTGAAGCTCAAGAGGCATACATGGTCGACTATGCATCCAAAGCTCCTGAGCCTGGTGCAAGATTGGCTCGAGCTACATCATGTTCAGTTGTGCCTGAGAGCAGAATTGCTGGTTTTAGCATGGTGTGATTAGCATTTTCTTGGTTAGTGTTGGAGAGTCACATGCAGGGAGACATGCATCCACATACGCTCGTGGTTGATGTGGTGGTCTTTGTATGGATATGCATGCCTAGATGTGAGTGTTGGTGTTAAGCACTTGGCAGCTTATCCTATGAGGCCACACTCTCAATTATACCGAAGTATGAGAAAATCACAGCGGCATATCACCGACCGGTTCGGTTCCACCCGGGGTGGCGGCCGGGCCCAAAGTCAAGTGTTTCGTGTTTGTGACCCGGTCGACCAAATGCCATCACTTCGGTTACTCCTGTCTGTTCTTGAATCTCGCTACTTTTTCCCACGAAGGATTCTAACTCCATGACATTGCCACCACCATGGCTCTAGTGTGAACATCACTTTCATGCTAGGAGTCTTAAGTACAAAATCCACCACAACCTACTTGTACCAGAGCAAGAGGGGAAATACCCACCGCTCCATCGATCCTGGATCTACTGTGGTGCAGCAAAAGCACACATGCGGCGGAACTCTTGTGGCCGCAAAATCTCCCATTTGCTTGAACCGCCGCTTCATTGTGGCTTCGCAGTTCCGCAGCTTTGCAGTTCTACAGCATCAAAGCACCACATCACCACAGCGTGGATGAATTCTGGTCCCGACGCATCACGATTTGCATTTCCATGGTTCCACAATTTTGTAGCTATGTAGTTTCACAGCTTTGTAGCTCCATAGTTTTGCAATCTCGCGGCTCCATAGTTCTGAATTTTTGTTACTCCAGAGCTCTGCAACTCTACAGTTCCATAGCTCCACAAATCCACAGCTCCTCAGTTCTGCATCTCCGCAGCTCCGAAGCTCCACAGCTCCACAACATTGGAGCACTACATCACCGTAGCACTGAGGTATTCTATCCCAGGCACATTACAGCTCTACAATTTTGCAACTCCATAGCTTTGCAACTTCAGAGATCTACAGCTCCTCGATTTGGTAGCTTCTAAGCTCTACAACACCAGAACACTGTAGCACTACAGCACTGAAACAATAGAGAATTCTGCTCTGCCTCATCGTGGCTCAGCAGTACCGTAGATGTACAACACTGCAACATCGAGGCATTCTAGCCTTGGCTCATTGTGGCTACACAGTTCCACAGCTACGCTGCACCGTAGCACCATAGCATCATAGCACCGAGGCATTCTTGCCCCTGCTCATTGTGGCTCAGAAGCACTGCAGCTCCGTAGCTCCGCAACACTACACCACCGAGGCATTCTAGCCCTAGCTCATTACTACTCCACAGTTCTGTGGCTCTGTTGCACTACAACATCCTCACACCACAGCATTGTGGCACCGAGGCCTTCTTATCCTGGCTCATTACAGCTTTGTAGCACAGTAGAACCATAGCACCATGGTGCCGAGGCATTCTAGGACCGGCTCATTACAGCTTGCAGAACCAAAGTTCCGCTGCATAGCAACAGCAGTAACAGCAGCAGCAGTAGCCTCCGCAGCAGCAGTAATAGAAGCAGCCGCATTCGAGGATGATTCCGACCTCTACTTTGATTCTATGTCCCCTTGTTTCACCTCTAACATTACCTTCTTCTCTTGAAAAATTTGCTTCATTGCATGGGCACGAGATGAACACCTTTGGTAATACTACCATGAACCAAATCCCTCAGCCAATCCCCCCTTTTTAATGCTGATGCTAAGTCTGCCCATGCAGTCCGTGCTCTGATCCGTACTGTACACGATGATCTCATTTATGAGATTGGGTCCTATAACACCGACTCAACATGTCGCACGCCTGCTGATCCCATTGGTACTTACACCCTCGTAAAGCGTCACAGCACTGTCACAGGCCACGTAGTAAAGAGTGTCCTTGCAGTCCAGTTCAACACGATGTCTATGCATGCTAATGAGAGTGTGGATGCCTATTGGGCTTGCAATCTTTGCCTATTGCGTGACCTAGGCAGGATAGCGATCGGGCAGCTCCCTTCAGTTCTCCCCATCGTCAACGGTTGTATCCTTGAGCTTTCTCACATCTTCAGGGAGTTGAAAGCCATAGAGCTAGAGAGTCTCACAGACTGATAGAGCGCAGTGCATAAAAATGCATCCACCATGCAGCAATCGTAGCTGCCACCACTATCCTTCCCTCCTCTTCTGCCTCCTCTGCCTTATCATCCTCATCCTCCACACCGACCACCTTGCTCTTCAATGAGGGTGGGAGGAGGGTGGCAGTGGTCATGGAAAAGGCAAAGGTGGCAGCGGATCCGGTGTTAGTGGTCAGGTAGGACGTGGAAAAAGGAAGGGGTCTAGTAGCTCCTCCTCTTCTGCATCATCATCTAGAACTGTCACGTACTGGAACTGTAGCGCTACAGGCCACTCAATGCCAGAGTGTCTAGCGCTGATTGAAGACACCCGCCTCGCTTCTGCAATGAGGGTGCAATGGGCGTGATCCTTTAGCAGCTGTGGGAGCTCTGACACTATCATCATCTCCATGATCAGGGAGGAGAGAGTGGGTGTTCGGGATCCAAGTCACTTGCGTGTGTCGTTGATGGAGCCGTACGTAGTTTTAAGTCTGGTCATGTTCAGGGATGTCTACCCGTCAATATCCCGTGGATTGAGGAGTGGCAGTCGGTTCGCTTTCCTCATTCTCTCTCTCTCTCTCTCTCTCTCTCTCTCTCTCTTCCTCTCTCTTGTCCCAACACATTCTTGTGTGGTGGGATTTGGAGTTATGGGACTCGGGTGCAGAGCTGACTCTCGGCCGCAAACCCACCATGCCGTACATTCATTGTAGCAGCATGGTTTGCTGGCTACTCCTACCTCACAGCTACACTCGGTAGCCTATGTTGCGTGTGCTTGGGGTATTTTTTCCAACCTGCTGTTTTTGCCGCCGCCATAAACCCAATGCGACGACTTGCCTGGCGGCCGGATGTGTTTGTAGCATTTGAATGGGTGCTACAATGCTCATTCTACACTTTTGTCCCATCTCTTTCTCCCTTTTGGAAGCAACAAAAGTTGCAGCTTATGTCGCAACCGCAGGCACAGCAGCTGCATCAGCAACAACTGTAGTTGAAGCAGCAATTGCACCGCGGCATGTTTTCCCCCTCCGGGTGGATTGTTCCTGCACTGCTTCCTGTTTTTGAGCTGTTGTTGTCCCGACAACAGCAACATTCTCAGCGGCTGCCACAGCCACAGTTGCAGCAACTGCATCTGTAGCTACTGGAGGCCCAGTAGCAGGAGTCTCGCGGCTGTCACTGCAGTTGAGAATCTCTGCCTATTAGGTATCCTGTCCACCAGGTGGTTGTTGTGCCATCACCACTCAGTTCAGGGCTGCCTTAGCCTTGACAACAGCAGCTTTCACAGCCGTAGCCACAGCTTCAGCCGCAGTAGTCGCATTGGCAACAACCGTAGCCACGGCAACAGCAGCCCCGTTGGGCACCTAGAACTCCAACTGTCACAAATGCACCGTTGCCGCCGCTTCCGCCAACCTGGTTTCTGCACCAGAATCTCCTCAATTTCCTGGCTGAATGATGAGGACGAGGCTACCGTAAACAAGGCGGCTGTGGCACGCTTCAAGGTGGAGCTTTGGCGTGATCAGCTTTGCAAATCCGGGTATGAACGTTTTCCCCAAGTGCTGGACAAGTACGATCCCGACGAAATTGCTGCTGAGTATTAGGGGCAATAGGAGCATAATAGATGTGCAGGTTCTCTATTGACCGCAACCCAGTTGCTACATCAATGCATGAACACTGGTCATAGTTTACTCCACTCCCTCTGCTGTTTTTTTCGTAGGTGGCTTGCAGCCACATCAACAGTCGTAGTCACAGCCACAAAAACAACAGAAAAAATAGCAGCAATCGCAGCACTTACAACAGCCGCATCAGCAGCAGCTGTAGCCGCAGGAACAATTACAGCTTACATTCTCAGTTAAATTGGATCCAGCTAATCCTTTGATGTGCCAGGAAGCAGCAGAGGCATTCAGCCTCTCTTGTGCCGTTCTTGACGTTGTAGTCACTGTTGCTACAACTTTTGTTGCCACCCCCTAAGTCTTTTGTACACCAACTACTTCTATGCTTGGTCGTGCAGAGGACGAGTTCAAGCAGGCTGCCTCCACCTTCCAGATTTTTGTGGGGGCCGCTGTGAACGTTGCTACTCAACTCTTTGTAGCAGCTAGTACTATAGATGTGTGTGTTGTGTCTGTAGCTATATCAGCCTCAGTTGATGTCCAAGCAATTAGGATCACCACCCCCTCCACCGTCGTCGTCACCAATACATCCTCCTCTGTCACTATAGCACATGCCTACACACTCATCTTAGTTTGCGCTGCTGCAGCTGTAGTGTCCACAACTGCTCTGACTGGGTTCCTTTGTCTTGTGGTATCTACTACGTTGTGAACTTTAGTCATGGCTGCCTCAGCTGTTCTACTTCTCCCGCCTCTGTTTGTGCTGCTTCCATTCCCACTGAACGCTAAGTGCTCCACATTAGTCTCCTTGGCCTCTGTTTCTTTTGAGAATCCTCCGCTTGGTGCCGTGGGCTCTCTGCTTGCTTTCTCCTACAGATCCCGAGCCCTCCATCTCGTTAGCAGGCCACACGTCTTTTCCATGCCCAAGGGGGTGGTTGTAACGCTGCCAAATTGTTTCCCTACCCTTGCATCATCTCTTATCATGCCTGATCATGATCCCGCCTTTACAGAGCTCTAGGAAATTGTGCCTTGTCCTAGAGTTTGCAGAAAATCGTCAGCAGACCGCTGAATCTCCCGAGGCAAAGTTGGCCAAAGCTATGTTTGACCTAGTCGTGCAGCACCTTTTTGTTTGAGGCAACCCTACTGCTGGTGTCATTAACACCACCAGCACTTCTGCTGAGTCTGGTTCCTCTGGAATTTATAACACAAATCAGTAGCATGGTGAGTCTGTTGCTGTCGCCACTCAGTCAGCCGCTGCCACCACTCATTCCGCCGCTGTAGCCACCCTCAAGCGTGTTCTCTTGCCTGACCAACGTGACTTTGAGACACTGCCAGAAGATTTACCACTAAGATTATGTTTTCATTTTAGGAAGTACAGTGCAGAGTGTGGGCGCAGAGTGAGCAGCTCTGGCAATGCTGCTTCCCACCTGATCCCTCTGTTGCCATGTGTTTTGTGCTGTAGCTCATTGAATATACTCATGCTATTTTTACACTCATAACTTCAGGTCCTGGCAATATCAGCGATTACCATGCTGACGTTGCACGCGGCACATTTCCCATCGCAACAGTCACTGGCCATGTATCGGAAAGTGCACCAACAGTTCAATTCAACCAGCCTGCAGCCAGAAGATGCTTCGTGAGCTCGATAAGGCCGCATATGGTCAGCTCTGTGCTTTCATGTCCATTGTCACATATCACATTCCCGAGCTTTCTAACCTCAATCTGCATGTCCTCGCTATTGGGCTCGCCTCATGGAATGGTAGAGAAATTTGAAGAAGAAAAAATGCTTTCATCGCTCCAATGTTACTGCCATTACAGTTGCTGCGCCCTTCTCCTCCTTTCTCACCTCCTCTTCTTCCTCCAGCACTACCTTTGCTTTCTGTTTGAGGTGGCAACTTTGCGTTTGTGATCGACTGCCAGCGGGCAATGGGCACAGCAGGGACACTTGAACTAGGGGTCGTGGTGAGGAAGGTCAATCCACCTCTGCCCCTGCTTTCACCTCTGGGACCATTTGTTGGAATTGTGGCCAGCCGTATAATTTGTTCCGAAATACCCTCACCGGCTTGATGATGTCCGCCCGGCATGTGCCTTGCACTAGCACTAGGCATGTAGCAATGCCATAACATGCCTTTCAACAAGTGCCTGTCCCATCTCTATCCTGAAGCACCATCACCGCTGGTCAGCTTCATGTCGCCACCCAGCCACTAGGACCTTCTGGTCCCAGTTGGCTTCCACCCTCTGGCCAGCTGTCCTGCTAAGTACTTCGACGTGCTTGTTACACGCCTCCCTACTGGCTGCATGATGGTGAAGACTCTCGTAAGGACTTCAACAACATCGGGTGTTGTGACGACTCCCATGCTGTCAAGCGCAATCTTGAAAAGGTCCTCACCGACCTCCTCCAAAATTGTGACAAGGGAGGAGAGTGTTTTTGGACCTCCATTCAACGCATGGAATGTCTGGGACCCCTTTGTCATGTTGATTTGACATTGAAGCAAAATCTAAACATGAAAAACTTGCAAAAATCCTACCCTTAGATAAGGTTTTAGGGTTTTTTTTGGGCAAGTACTTTCTAGTATCCTCTTAAGCACGACATGGCAGGTTCTTCTCTTGTTCATGGGGATTCTTGGACCCTCACATTGTAGACGTACAAGAATTGATGCAATCTGCACGAAGGCATTGTCATAGTTGCGTTCATGGCCCTCCACACAGCGAATTTCACATTTAGAGCTATTCGGTTGCATGAATTTCGGCCAAGCTGCCTCGACCTCTCGTGTTTGGCTGCAAAAGATTTTGACTACTTTGACCACTTCCATGAGTAGTCAAAATAACGGTTGCGGATTGTAAACAAGTTTGAAACTGTTTGATGGGCTTCCTGACATGCTCAACTTGTGCACAAAGAGCCTCGACATACTCTTGATTCCACTTCTTCATGAAGTATCTCGAATCAACAACTCGTGACATGGATTCATATTCCTTTCTTAAATTGAGCTTCTGAGACACGAAAATGCCAATTTTGCGTTTCTCAATTTGTAAATGTATGCTTGAATGCATCAAAAGCAGGTGTGAAGGAATAGTTAATGCTACTTACAAATGATTCATGTGTCCTACTTTACGAAACATTGCTCTCTCATAAAGTTTTACGCCAAAAAAATGTAATTTATTTTAATAATGACATTAAAATACCATGCAGCACGTCCGTAAATGTCATGATCAATCATGGAAAGGCTCTCAAAAGTAGTGTTTGTCATTTTATATCAAGGATTATGAATTAGTCATGCAAAATATTCATTTATGAATAAAATAAGAAACATTACGGGAATATTGGCAGATTTTGTTAAGCCCACGCTGATTGAGGGTCTCCGTCCCTAAACCCATCTCGCCGATCTGCCCTAGTGCCCAGGACTTGTTCAAGCCATGAGGAGAGGTATGCCCGCTGTACAGAAATGAAGTGAAATGCGTAAAAAAAACTTCTGAAAGTAATTTTTTTTCTCACATACATAAGTGTAAGCAAATCCCTAGATATTCTCACCACTAGTCGTGGCCGGGCTGTGTCTCAGTCACCATGATAAGGACTCAGTGAAAGACGAAGAAGAAGAAGATGAAGACGAGCAGTTCGGAAGTCCAGGGCTTCACAGACTCGGTTCAGCACCAAATGTCTGCAACCGTAGAGAAGCCATGTGCTCTCCCGCATTTCGGCCGACTCGAGGTCTCAAGGATCGAAACGAGAAAATGGACTAGTTTGCAGAGAGCGAATTCTCTTCGGACCTCAGAAGCGCATGTATGTACAACCAAGAGAACCGCATCATCGCACAAATTACGACAATGCGAAGGAAACAACTAGCCATGTTTCAAATGTTTCAAACCTTCTTTCCACTCAGGAGTTAGATCCTTTTCATCTAAGATAAAAAAGAAAGGGGAAAAGGGGGTCTTTGCCTGCATCCATTAGAAAATAGGCGTAAAATAAAACACTAGCAAAATTTTGCGCATAGCCAAATAACGTCAAATAAGTATGCAGAAAAAAACAAAACAGGTATGACGCAACCCAAACACAATCCACGCGATGATGTCATACTTTGGAACCCAAATGGTCACACACCCCTTCATTAAGAAGTTTCTACTGGTTTCACTTCTATTGTGCAGGGCTTGTGACATGATTTTAAGGCTCCCTATGCATTACAAGGGAACTCAAAAGTGCCCAAAATTCTATTGCATGCAACATTATCATAGAATAACTAGACCACAAACATCAGAATATATTTGGAATAATTTTTGAATTTGTATTCATTTTTAAATAGAAAATTAAATAAGGAACATTTCATTCAAACCTGAATAAAAGCCCTCTTTTTCATCAGTTTAAATCTATGGAAAAATATCTAAATCTAAGGTATTATTATTTCCAAAGTATCCACTCATTAAGGGGAATACATTACAATCTGATATGGGGTATTTTCACTAAAATTAGTGCACAAAATTATTTTAATTCATGGAAAATACAATTAATCACTGAATTTCAATTCTTGAACCTACTGACTTCATTTTGAAAGAGATAATGACACATTTAATACTTTCGAGCATTTTTGGAAAAATTATCTACATCATTGAATTAATGTTTTAAAGCATATTGGTGTCGCACAATACATTTTGAAGGTATGGTGGCACTTAAAACCTTCCTTGTACAAAAAAGTAAAATCACACCTTGAATGATAACTTTCATCTCGACCCCAAAAATTATGTATTCATAAAATTCAAGAAACTTTCTAATCATGAAAGTTTTTTAAGTTTCAAATAAAGATTAAAAATTTCAAAAACTCTCACTAAAATGAATGCAAAACCACTAAGAGAGATTTTCCAAGAAGGAAGACAAAAATATTCAATAATATGTTGAAAAAAAATGAAAACATGTACTTTTGACGTAAAGAAGATTTTAGTGAAATTACCATTGCATGCTCATGAATCCATAGAAAAATATGACTTTTTGTTTTTTAGTGAGTTTACATGTGTTCCATAATGATTCCTTTATTCTGATTTGAAATCTATGTTTTTTCTTATGATGCCAAAATTAGATTTAAATATGAAAATTCATATTGGTATGGAATTTATTTCTCAAGTTCCAGTGATTATTATGCATATAAAACATTTTTTTATCAAATGAAGAGGATTTAAGAAATTCATAAGTGTATTTCATGAATGAATGTATCTTAAAATGTATGCGGATTTTTTATGGAAAGTTTTTTCCAATATGAAATATATTTTTCAATGAAATGATAATATTGTTTATGAAGTATATTGAATAATTATGAAATTTTATGATTCCATGTACTTTTTTAATACGTAAATACCTTGATGAATAATGTAACATTGGAAAGTTTAAGAATTCCATTATGTATGTAGGTATAGCGAACGTTTTCGGTTTTATATAGGACAATGATTTGTATACAATTCATACATTGTGTGTATATATTTGTAAGACATTAAAATCCATGTATATAGGCATATACACAATAGGAAATGCCACTTATTGACGCATCATTGTATGATCTCATACATTAAGTAGATTAATGTTATAAGCAATAACCACATACATTATGAGTCTAGAATGGCGTAAAAAATGGAAAGTGGCACTTCCACATTGCATTTTATTGATGTGTACATGATGTTTTCAGAAGCTTAACTTGTTTTTTAGTACATATATAGTTTATCAATGGAAGGAAATAGGTAGCATCCTTTATGGTCCATGATCATATGAAGCATCGTGTATGTGCATAGGTACACAATTTGTTTTGTGTGTTTTGTTAGAATTAGCATTTCATCCTTTAAAAATTGTCTTGAATGTAGTTGAATTTTTTTTAAATAGTTCTTTTTGGTAGAATAAATAAATTGGAATATTTTATTCTTTTGGAACTGGAATTATGTTATTCATGAATTAATTGGAAATTAAATTGTATAAATCAATAAGGAAGTGTATAAGTCATAGACCAAGTGATGTTCTTCCTTTTTCACCTTTAGTTTTAATGACTTCCATCATAATTGGTTTTAAATTTTGTATTTAAAAGTTTTGAAAATAATTAAGTTTTGCGCATGGAGACGTAGATTCACTAAAACGTCATGGAATATTCTTGTATTCTAAATCACACCATGAAATGTTGAAGAATATTGATTCTCTTACATAACCTTGGCCTTCAGTGATTTTTTATGGTTAGTAATAAATATGTAGGCCACGTGTAACTGATAAAATGAATTTTTTAAGATTAAGATGAATTTTTTTTCCAAAAATGATATTATTTTACGTTTAATCATAACGATTAGTTTAATTCAGTCTATGAATCATGAAAGTTGATAAAATTGAAACTAGTTTGAATTTATGTTTATCATTGAAGTTTTAAATTGTGAATTTACATTGAAAAGACGATTTATAATGTTATTTTACATATAAGTTTTTTATTTTGTCCCATTGAAAATCTTGTTTTCACTTGCATGAACCTCGCTACATAAATGTTTCATTAATTGCATGATAGGAGATCCGTGTCTGGTCTGTTTTGTTGGATTGGAGGATATATTTTGAATATTGTTGAGATGTTAATTGTGCCATGAAATGTTTGAGGTAGAGGATGTGTTTGAGTATGAAGGTACTTCATAAGGGCATGTTATGAAGGCCCTTTGGTTTCACTCATGAGGCTCCGGAGACAAGTTGCATGCTTTTTTTTCTAGTTTAAATTTTTTAGGGTTTTAGGCTATTTGTTTTGTGTTTTAATGTACCCTTTAGCATGGTTTCTCCATGGTTTTTTAGAGTTGTGTGATATGGGGCTCAATTTGTAATGAGAAGCATGTTGTTGAAATTCCTCGAACGTATCTCAATTTAATGAAGTTAATATTGATTTACATGGCTCCCTAGGTGACACAAGGAATGCATTGGATAGTTGGGTGCTTGCGATTGGATTGATGTAGTGTAAGAAGTTTATGAGACAGTTCAAAGGATATATACGACGTTCCGTCCATGAAAAGGTTGAATGAGGAAGAATCCTGAAGAATCTAGTTAGGTTTGAGTTGATGTTGTTCGTGTCTGGCTTGCCCGATGAAACACGTCTTGTTTTGTGTCGGTGTCGGGTGTTGAACATCCTCAGCGACCGACTGTCGTCGCAGGTGAGGCGTTTCGCTTATGAGCGCTGGTCTGGCCCACTCGATTTTCCCTGGGCACCTTCCTCGATCACTGTCAGCCATAGAGAGGCTTCTTGGAGGCATGTCGGCGTCTTGGCGTCCTACATGAGTCAATCTCGTTGCTGCAGCAGCGGCATGGGGCGCTGCGCTTCCCTCTGAACCTCATCGTCGCAGTTGCTGTCCATCAAGAGGTGCGTCGTCGCTGGAGCAGCTGCAGCTGCATCACCAGAATCCACAGCAGCTGTGACAGCAGCGGCGGCAGCAGCAGCTGGGTAACGCGTGGGGAGAAGGGGCACAGGCACACAGTCGCAGGCCTTCAGAGGCAGGCACGAGCATGGCTACCAGCGGCATCAGCAGCAGCAGCGACGCCAGCCGCTCGTCTGCAGGCCGCATGCCGTTCCCTCCAGACCCCCGCGCGTTTGACTTCTCGTTCGCCTTCAACAACAGCGAGTACAGCGACCGCACCCTCGTGCTCGAAATCACAGACGAACCTTCCTCCTCTTGCGCCCATTCCTCCTCACCTTCCGCTCTCGCCGCTGCCGCCGCTACCGCCGCGGCCGCCGCGACCGCTGCTCTTGCGTCAGTGCAATTGCCGTCGTCATCACGGCAGCAGCAGCCGCAGCAACAACACATAGGCAGCAACAACTCCCCTGGCGGCAGCAGCAGCAATGGCAGGCCCATTGCTGCGTCACAATCGCCGTCGTCTTCTGACTTGAGTTGTATGTGAAACCGCTTTTGCCCTTGTCGCACCTTGTTGCCACCGTCGCACTATGGCCGCAGCAGCAGCAGCAGCAGCAGCAGCAGCAGCAGTTGCAGCATCTGCACCAGCTGCAGCACCAGCAGCAGCCGCTGAAGGAGGAGGAGGAGGATGAAGATGAGGAGGAGGAGGAGG
>SZWC01007325.1:62357-88333 GCA_023375785.1 Penium margaritaceum | reverse complement strand
GACCCTTGCTAAAAGTAGCTATCGGTTTGCTATTCCCTAATGATTGTGCTGCCGAATTTTCTGGAAGCAATAGCTAGCCCCCTCCTCCCCCCAATGTACACAACCTTTGTATCGCCACCTCCGGCACAAACACTATGCAATTGAAAGCTTGCTTTAGGCTCAACTTGCTCATGGGCTGGTGGAAGATCCACCAGCTCATACACGCCGTGTAGAGTCAAAGCATCGAGTTCATACGGTATGGCCGTTTCCCATGGAGTGGAGTCAGAAGCCTTGCAAGCCTCGTAAACAATCATGGGCTCTGGAGGCAATGTGACAATGACAGCAACAACAAAGAAGCTAGCAACATACCCCGAAACAGACATGCCCGAGGCATGGTTTATTTCATGCTCAACGAGAGAGTACCCAAGAGCACTGCTCAGTGAACAGACAGCACAGATGTGGAAGAATCAGCAGAGGCGGAAAGGCCAAAAGCACAAAGACCGGGCTCACCAGACATTGTGACACAATCTGGAGCAGTGGGGTCATGAGAGGAGGAATTGTGAGAGGAGACGAAGGGCGTGAAACCTTGGGAAGGAAGGGCACACATGCGGCCGCTTCGGACATAAGGAGACACGTGGGGTACCGAGGAGGCTGTCGGCAAGGCAGGAGAAGTAGCACTGGAGAAGAAGGAGTGGGCACATGCAGCACTCGAGAAGGAGTCGACACAGACATCTCTTGAGAAACAGGAGAGGACGCATACACTAGTGGAGAGGAAGAAGAGGCTAGAGGAGAAGAAAGGGATGCTGCAGGCAGCAGTGGAAAGAGATATGAGGCACTAGGAGATACCATGCGAGGGGAGTCATGGTTTGTGAGAGAGTGGCTCGGAGAAGGACCATCCAATTGGACCCAAGCCGAGGGTGCAACAGAGGTGGGAGCAACAGAGCTAGACTATAGAGACCGTCCCCAAAACGAACAGATCGGGGCAAGAGAGGAAGGAGTGGAGATACAAGACAAGCTTGCACAAACACATCCTCAAAGAAGAGGTTGTCGGGGGACTCAATGACAGAACACCGAGTGGGATCCTAGGAGCGCCACACTTTGGAGAAGGAGGAGACACCTACAAAAACACAAAGACAGCCAAAAGGTAAAAGCTTATCCTCACGTTGGCCATTGGAAAGACACACAACAATGAAAGAGCTCTAGACATAGGCGAGATGTAAATCAGCAAGAAGACAAGTCCAATGTTCAAAGGGGTGACATGACGAGGGAGCAGGCCGTGAGGAACACGGTTCCACACCCAAGTCATGTAGGACAAGGCAAAGAGAGGGGACTTACCAGAGGCCAAGAACAGCAAGCACACCCTATCGGTAAAGGTATGGCTCCAACGTTCAGAGAAACCATTATTCTTGGGTATGTATGGGACTGAGGGCTTCCATGCACACACTCCATAACTCAAAAAAGCAAGAGGTGGGTCCAAAGAACTCACCACAGCAAAACACACTGAGCTGACGCTGACAGGAACGTTCAACCTGTGGAAGCCAGGAATCAAGAACATCAGTCACGTCACTCTTATGGAAAAGAGAAAACAACCAACGATAGCGAGAGAAAGCATTGGTCAGGCACAGTAGATAGCAGTCCAAGCAACCAAGGAGGTCATGAGGAAGCAGTCCATGAAAACAACGTGAACAAGATCAGGAGGGTGTGAGATTAGGAAATTGGCAGTGCTGATGGGAGAGTGGTGCATTTTCCCTTAGGTGGAGTCAAAGGAGTCAGTGGAGCAAGGAGTAGGAAATGTGGCAGATTCAAGGCTAGTTGCAGGCAAAGTACACAACATGTGTGCAGTTTTTGTAGTATGAATGTGGCGTATGCAGCGATGCAAGTTCTGTATATGTTGGGGGGATAGTGCGGGCGCCATGTGGACAAGAGGACAGCCAGCGGAAGACAAAGAAAGAGAGAGAGGGATGCAAAAAAGGAGATCACAAAAAAGTCCATGAATCACAACCCTGCCAGAGGAATGGATGGAAACGGTGCCAATGCCATGGCTAGACATAAAGTCCGTTCCCTGGTCGCCAAGGGTGGTCATACAGAGCAAGCTGACCTGTAAGTCGGGGACATACAGAACATTGGGTAAGAAGAGGTCGTTGCCAAGACTGGTGAAGCGAACGACACCAACACCCTGAATGGGGAGAAGCTGCCCAGATCCAATACAAATGAATTGCACAGAGCCAAAAGGACCAAGGGAGACAAATGAGGAATGACAGGACGTCATATGATGAATGGCACCTGAATTGGTGATCTAGAAGCCACCAGAGACACAAACTGAGGATAGAATGAGGAAAACAGCGACAATGCAAGAATGTGAAACACAAGTGGAAGATGAAACACCAAGACGAAGAGGTAGGGTATGCGATTAAAATCCTCAATCCATGGACACTTCAGGCAAGCACCCATGAATGCCCCCAGATGAAGTGACACAAAGGGCTCCATCCACACCCTCACCTCCCTGATCACGGAGCTAAAGAAGTTTGGTGAGGCGCCTCTCCAAAGTACGCTCCTCCTCATCATGGCTGGTATCAAGCAGACGCTGATTGGGATGCGGATCAGAGGAATGGACTCTGGAATGGGACCAGGTCAGTGGTGTGTAGTTATAAGAATGTGGCCTGTAGTAGGACGGCCCTGTGGGGGTTGGTACCCAATTCCAAGAGGAGGGTAGGATGGGAGGCCGCTGCGGGGAGCTGGGTTCTAAGTAGGAAATACGTGCTGACAAAGAGGAGGAGGAAGAATAGGCCACGGTGGTGTTGGGGATAGCAGATGGAGACGTGGTAAACCCTGTGCAAGCCCAATGGGCTCGCATAGTTGAGTCGAGGCGAGAACCATCATGAGGTGCAGTGCACTTGGTAGCAGAATGCCTGGAGGAATCATAGTTCCAGCATGTAATCAAAGTGGGGATTGGGGGGCCGCCTGAGCCCCTTCTCCCACGATCACTCCCCCTGCTCAGTCCACAACCCTGGCCACCACCACCTCGACCAGTACCCTGGTTGGAGTGTGTGGCAGCGGTGGAGGAGGTGGATGTGGCAGGGACACAGGAGGAAGCGGTGGCAGCAGAGGAGCAAGAATTGGTTACCACAGCAACAACGGTATGATGTAGACGTTTGTTTTGCAAGCTATTCCACCAGTCTGTGAGTCGTGCAGCCGTGGACTCACTGAGTGCACCAATGCTAGGAGGTGATTTGTGTAGAAACGGCTCAGACGCAAGACAAGGTGCAGATAGAGATCAAGCAGTTCAGGAATCAGCCCAGTCCCGGTGGAGAGATAAGCAAAGAGCTGGCCAGATGGAGCTTTGTCCATGTTGTGCAAGAGGCACAGGCTGCGTGCTCAGTACACAACTGCACATTTTCAGCTCACATGTGCAGTTGGTTAAACTAGACGATTAGAGCACTTGGGGCAGCATGGCATGTGATGGTCCGGCGGCGGTGGATGATGACGTAGGCGCCGATGGTTCAGCAAGAGTACAACGAGCAGTGTCAGCATTGTATGTGCCGATTTCATCAGTGACGTCATTGGGACTTGCAAGGATTATTGCACGTACAGAACGAGTAGCTCCTGTGGGCTTGGGAGATAAAGAATGTAAGATCAAGGGATCATCACGAACTGACGCATGTTTCCCAAGAGGAGAGAGACAGCTTGGAGGTGAAATAAGGTGGAGAAAATTCAACGTCCTTCGGTCGCCGTGGCAGAAAGTATGCACATGAGCAGGGTTTGCAGTAACCGGAGATGTGGCGGGGTTTTTTGTTGCACCAGATGCATCAGATGAGACATAGTTGGAATCAGCACCCAATCACCAACAGCACACACAGGAGGAACGACAACAAAAATGAAAGAGGTGATGGGGCGAATGCGCTCCATAACTATGTCAGCCACAACTTTGGCCATCTCCGCCTTGAAGTCAATTTCCAAATTCATCTCCTCTTGAATTCCATTTCAATATGCCTGAGCCCCACGGAGAGCAGCCTGTAAGGCCTCTATGGTGTCCAAAGACTCAGGCATGATAAGGAACTGAAATGAGAAGTGAGTGAAGCAATATGGGATGAGTGAAGATGATGAGGGGATGAGAGACAGTGGGAATGGAGAATCACATCTACATGCTCACCACTCTAGCGACGTGGAAGAAGGGAGACGCGAGGGTGAATCACCGGTCCTGCTGAGAAGGCCAGCATGGAGGTCCACGATGCAACAGCCACCTGTAGAGATTGGAGTCCCGCTACTGGGGCACCAGCAAGATCAGCAGTCACAGATGCAACCAGAATGCCAGTGGCGGCGTGGTGTGTAAGCATGCCAGGCTCGCAAGTGGGAGTGAGGACCACAGCGGCGGTGGATACGTGTATGGAGTTGACTGCACTGGATGTAGCATCTGCAGCTGTGGCAGCTGCAGTGGAAACAGAAGATAATGCCACCACCACCTTTGCAGCAATACTTGCAGCAGCTGATGCTAGGAGAGAGAGGGAAGCAACTGCTTCAGAGTGAGCAGCTGTGGCCTGTCCAAATGCCATGCCTGTAGGAGCCATGCTGGCTTGGGCTGTGTCCAAGAAGGTAGCAGCAGAGCCAGCAGCAGTGTCAAGGATGGCCCCAGCGAGGCTGAATTTGTTCGAATGCAAGGGGAGTGCAGGACCGCGCCCCAGCTGTTTGCAGACATCAGTTGCACGTGCTGGAGATGTGTCAGATGCACTGGCAGGAGGACGTTGCGTTGCTGGAGGCCACATCCATGGAGGGTAGTCAGGAAGGTTGTCATTAGTGTACAAGAGAAGATCAACCTCGCGATCTTTCACCTCCTCAAGACGTTGGATGTTCTCACGCCAGTGTTTGGCAGAGAACATACACACCCACTAGGGAAAGTCGACGTCGTTCCTTGCTGGTGAGGCCCAATGATGATTGTTGGGTCTGTACTTCTTGTCCACACGTCTCCTTGCCACTGTTTACAGTGAGTCCTCCTTTTTGTCGTAAGCCCATCTGGAGGAGGGTGGTAAGGCTGGTGTTTTGACCATATGAGCGAGAGAATGTTTTTTGTCCGAGAGGACCTGCTTCAAGGACTGAGGAGTCTTTCGCAATGAGGGTGACTCCGGTGTGGAAGAGGAACTCCACGGAGAGTACAACGACAAATGGTGCTGAGAGCGTGCGAGAGATTATGATGTGCAAGAGTGGCACCAAGGAACAGGTGAGAAGCAGGTGACTATAGAGAGGCAGTTGGAATGCACACTGGATTGTCTCTTTAGCGGCAGATAGGACTGTGAGAGAGGCAGCACCGGCGGTGGGGTATGTTTTCCTGTGGAGACGACGGTGCCTGCAGAACCATGAGAGAGAGGGCTTACCGAAGTGGCTTATGCGAAGAGATGGATTGCACCAAGGTAGGATGTTGGAGCGTCAGAGAGGCCAAAGCAGAGGCCGCACCCTGAAATGCAGCAGAAACGATGTGAGAGATGTTGCTGGCACCTCAGGTGTGCATGAAGCACACGGCAATGCAGCAAGCAGCAGCGGCGGTTGCGGAAAGAGCTCTACGATGGCAGTGACTTTGATGGGCTGAGATAGGAGCGCAGAGAATGCAGAGGCTGGTATCGGGCTATCAGAACCTACAGTTGAGTGGAGAGTAGTGGTGACATAATGCAGCTTCGGCTAGGGTTGCATCACTGAGATTTCCGCAAGCGATGAGAGCGGGCCCTAGAGGTAGGTCCAAGGTTCTTATGCTTGAGGGGAGGGCTAGGCTCTCCATGCTCTGGTATAAGTTGTTATTCAATCAAGCAATTGACCAAGGGTTGTAAGAGGTAAATGTGGGAGATCCTCATAGCATGCACAACATGGATCAAAATTTGTGCTACTTATAAAACGTCACAAAAAAAAGAGTTAGCGTAAGTCAACTAAGAAGCAAGAGTAGGAGCACACCTGAAAGCGTGAATCTTGGTCGTGCATTGCATACACCGAGACCACACTGCCACCTGGGGGTCGAGCCCGGCTGCTTGGCACCATTAAGAGGAATAAATCTGGCCAGAGCCTCCTAAGGTTCAGCATCCGATGACAAAAGCTGCACATGGATCCCGCAATCTGTGGGAATTACGCGTAAATCTGGATCCAGACCCGGATCCAGGATCTTGGATCCGGTCTACATCCTTTGATCCGGAACCAGATAACTTGGGAGAGGAGACTTGAGAAATCCAACAAGAGGTCTTGGTCATGTTTTCCGTGTACTGCAAGATTCACTTGTTTGCTCAAAGGTGAGCATGTGTGCCTTGGTCATAACGATGCAATGTTCAACCGCCATGTCAAAAAATCCTGACAAATCTCTCATTTGACGAATTGCAACCTTGTTTGGTAATTGGTGTGACATAGTTTTCTTTTTTAACTTCAAGTTTGTTCAGGCTTGGTGCAGAGCCACTTTCATGTGATAGTTAAGTACCAATCACAGCATTTCATTTTCAGCCAGGTAGCTCAGCATGACTGGGAACTACACCAAATGGACGTAAAAAGTGATTTATTGTACGGTCGCCTCAACGTGGAGGTCTACCTTGTTCAGCCGCCAAGCTTTGACGATGGTACCAGACGTTTCTGGCGCCTTCGCAATGTATTGTACAGGTTAAAGCAGTCTTCGCGTTGCTTGAACCTTGAGATTTCTTCCAGCTTTGCGCGCGGTGGCTTCCGTTGTAGTCCACTTGACCCTACTCTCTTTGTGAGTGACCCTGCAGCACCCTTTGCTTCCATCTTGATCTATGTGAACGATCTCCTGCTCGCCTCACCAGATTCTCAGGATGTCCAGGCTGTGAAGGACCTCCTCTAGCCTGCGTACAAGGTGAAGGATCTCGGCCCTGCCCGTGTCTTCTTGGGCACTGAGACTGAGCGTGACCGCCAGCATGGCATGCTCACCCCGGGAAAGCACTATGTTTGTGCTTTGGGGAAGCTGTTCGCTGGCCTTCTGGCTTCCGTTCCCCACACGCACATTTGTATGATGCCTGCTGGGCAAAGGCTTCTCAAGACTGCTTACCCTTTGCGGTTGGGTGAGCTCGTAGATGTGACAACCTACCTCTAGATCATCGGTTCTCTGATGTTCCTTAGTACCACCACACATGTGAGGAAATGGAGAAACCCCCAAATCAACGTTCGATGTGAGAGGGTATACTGCACAGAACACAACGGGACAAACGACACTTCAAAAGGTGGAGAGACTGTGAAGATACACCTGAAAATGTAGAAGTGAGTAAGGAAAAAACAGGCAAGTGTAAAAGTCTGGCCTTACCCAACAACTAGGGGTACAACTAGGGGTGCGAATCCAACTAACTGGTCAGAAAATAGGCTAACCCGGCAGCAAGTTCCAAAACAACAGCAAGAGGGAACCCGACAGGCGTATGGATCCTCGGTTGTCTGAATGACAAACCAAAAGAAGTGCCAGGTCTTGAAACAAAAAATCCACGCAACTCGACCATGAACGCGCAAAGATAGTGCCACTGAGGAAATGGGCCCCGTGAGATGGTCCCCGAGAAAAACGTGGATAGCACGTGAAGGCAACCCCGCTAGTATTGACGCTGTCAAAACAGATGACTAGTGTCCTGGCATATCGACGAGCCGTGACGACAAGTCCAGAGGTCACCATGACTCACATACCAACAACGGGCTGATGCGGCGTTTGCAGTTAACTTCTTGTCCCAGTTTTCCCAGTGTCCGTGTCGCCTCCACCTCAAGGTCGTGTTTCGTGTCATTCGCTACGTCGTGTCCACATCTCGTTTCAGGTTGTGCTTCTACGTACAGCCTTCTGTCACGGTTGATGGATATGCAAACAGCAATTGGGCCCGAAATCGTCATGCGCCCAGCCGGTCGAGATACATTTTCCTCATTGGCCGCAGCGCGGTTTCTTGGAAGAGTGGAAAAAAAGGTTGTGTCATGTGCAATCCATTGAGGCCGAGTATGTTGCTCTTGGTGCCTCAGTTTGTGAGAGCATTTGGTTGTGCCGTCGCATATAGCAGCTACGCCCGTCCATCTGTTGCATCACGCTTCGCTCCGACAACAAAAGCACACGCTGCATTGCTGAGCACGATGGCATGAATCACACTCACACAAAGCACATCAACATACAATATCAATTTTTCCATGGTGATGTGTGCCTCATTAGAGTTGACACTTGATAGCAGCCTGATGACTTCCTCACAAAGGTGCTCTCTAGTGGCTAAATTCAAGGTACTTGTGCATGCTGTTGGTCTTCAGTCTGTTGGTTTTTGTGCATCCTCATTGTGCTCTGTTGTGTCCTCCCGACTTGTGTACATTGGCGTGCAGATGACTGACGGCAAGATTCGACGCTGCTTGAGTGTCGTCCAGTGAAGCCGATGCACGTTGAAGCCCACTCGCAGTTTGTTGGAGCCTCCTCTCCACGGCGACGTGCTCAGCTCCATCGGCAGTCCTCCTTGGCGGTCGGGCTGCTGGCTGTCACTGCCACCGCAGATGCTGTCTGCATGCGTCAGGCGCTGGATCTAACTGCATCGTTGCGTCTGCAGTGTCATGCTCTGCCTAGGGGTCCGTATCTTGTGTTGCGTGGCACTCTTTGGCATCATGGACCATCGTAGGCACTACCTGGGTTCAGGAAGTCATAACTATTTCCTCCTATTCTTCTAGCTGATTCTGAACGCACGACTGCGTTCGCAGCGTTGGTATTTTAGTATGGTCCAGTTTTCAGGCAAAACGGACAACGCCCGGGTTTTGGGCTGTCTGCCGTCTGGCAGGGCTCACCGAAAAAACCCTGCCTACCAGAAAATAGGTCTAGGACTATTCTCTGATTGGCTGGTTAGCTGAGTAACAAGTTCTACAGTGCTGGCGGGGAGCTAGAACTTGGAGGGATCTCCCATTGTTGCTCATTCTTCACTCCTAATCAGTCACTTTCAGTTTTCAGCTGCATTCTGGCGCTAACACTGCCGCGCGCGTTTCTGAGTAACAAACGCAGAGCTTTCAGACTTGGACTCTAGAGTAGCACACTCAGGGGGCAGCAGACTTAAGCAACGAGCGTGGAAGCCCGCACGCTGCATCAACAACGCTGCTGCCCCAACCTGCTGCCTAGCTTTTCCTTCTTGGTATCAGGGCCAGAGCGTAGCAGCAGTAGCAGCAAAGACTTGCGTACAAGTGCCAGACAATGCCGGCGGACCCCCCTACGAGCCAGTGCAGGGGAAATGCTGCCGGATTTTTTCCGGCAGCATTGACCCGCCTGGTGGTGGTGTCAGAATTTTTCCCACGGCCAGTGGGCCAGGGGAAATGCTGCCGGATTTTTCCCGGCAGCACTGACCCCCACGCGTGACATGAGGAGGTAAGCAGCAGGCTGCGTCTGACACCTGCAGGCGACGACGCACTTGGCAATATCACCTAGGTGCAGTGACTGGCACTAGCAAGCAGCAGCAGCAGCCTATAGAAGCAGCAGCAGCAAACAACAGTAGCAAGCATTGGCAGAAGCAGCCACCAGTAGCTGCGTGCAGTAGTAGCAGCCGACATTAGCAGTAGCTCGTATCAGCTCGCAATAGCAGCAGCAAAGGGCAGCAGTAGCAGCTCGCAGCAGCTCGCAGTAGTAGCAGCAGCCCGCAGCAGGTCCTAGCAGCAGCAGCAGCTCGCAATACCAGCAGCAGGTCGCAACAGGAGCAACAGCAACAGCAAGCAGCAACAGCAGCAAGCTACAGTAGCAAGCAGCAACAGCAGCCGACTGCAACAGCAGCAGCAACGAGTAGCAGCCGGCAGCAGCCAGCAGCAGCAGCTGCTGCTGGCAGCCCGCAGCTTGCTGTGAGCGGCGAGCTGCAAGCAGCGAGCCCGCTACTCGCTGTGATCAGTGGACTACGGGCAACGAGCAGTGAGCTCGCTGATCGCAGCCCGCTGCCCACAGCGAGAAGCAAAGTTCGCTATGCCAGACGAAAAGAAGAAAAAAAAAGGACAACAAAAACTCCACCACCCCAGTAGTAGCGACCATAGCTACTCCAGCAGAAACAACAGCTGCAGCAGCACGCAACAGTAGCGGCAGCAGCAGTAGCAACTACAACAACAGCTACAGTAGTAGCAACAGCAGCTACAGCAATAACAACGACAGCAGCAACAATGGTTGCTGCCACAGTAGCCGCAGTAGCAGTAGGAATAGCAGTAGCAACAGCTGCAACAGAAGCAAGAGCATCAACAGTAGCAGTAGTAGCAGCAGTTGCTACTACCACATCAGCCGTAGCAGCAGCTCCAGCAGCAGCATTAGCGATGAGCAGCGGCAATGGCGGCAACAGCAGTAGTAGTGGCATCAATAACAACAGCCACTGCAACTGTGTAGCAGTGGCCCCAACAACGGCCGCTACTGACGTCACCATCCAGCCTCTGACGTCACTACTGACATCACTACTGACATCGTCATTAAAAAAGGGGAGAAGGGGGGAAGAAACTCTATAGCAGCAACGGTAGCATATAACGCAACTGGTGACGTCAGCCATCCTAGGCTGACGTCACTGTTGACATCAGCAGCACCAAAAAAAACAAATAGACCAAAACCCATGGCTAATAGCCCCAGTGGGGAGTGGTCCTCCTCCGTTGGGGGGATCCCCAAGGGGGCATCCCCCTCCCCTTTTTGCAGCAGCTGCAATAGCTATAGCAGTAGCAGAAGTAGGAGCAACACGAGCAGCAGTAGCAGCTGCTGAAACAGTAGCAGCAGCAGCCCACAAAAGTCGTCGCCGGCACCTCTGACCCCCTGACTCCCATTTAGCAACAGCTCGTCGCACTGGCGCAGCAACTTGCAGCACTACAGCCACTGGCCTCAAAGACTGCCATAGTGCCTCTCTGCCATTTTTTCCTCCTAGGCATACCAATCCCGCTATGTCTGTTGCCACGCATTTCCTGGTGCAACAGCAGACTCAGCACCAACGGCAGATAGTGACTGCCGTCCTCGGCCCCACTCTGGGCACCGGCTGCAAGCAAAAGGACTTTGACACGTCGTTCCCGCCCCTTCAGGCTAGCGAACAGTTCCGGAGCTGGGAGCTCAGCTTTCGCATTTGGGCGCAGGGTGAGGGTCTATGGGCATACGACACCCTCCCGTACCACTCTACCCGGGCCGACCAGCTGTATGACGCCGGTCGCGTCATACGCGTCCTTGTCCTTATCACTCCTCTGTTTTCCCGCCTGGCCCTAGAGCCTTTTCTCGGCGACTTTACCACTGGCGGCATCCCAGACCCTACAGGCGCGTGGCACGTCCTCACTCGTCCCCATCGCCTATCCATCAACATTGAGGCCAACCGTCTGCTGTGGGAGTTCAACTCCCTACTCATGGGGGAGACCGAGACAGTCACTGCATACTGGCAGTGGGCTGAGGACATCCTCCGTCGCCTAGGCACCTCTGCTCCACCCCCTCTGGCCGTGCTCTTCACCATCAAGCGCGGTGCCACTGGCGTATACGCGGACGTCTTCATCCACTGCTTCCAGGATGTCCTCTCCACCATGGCGGCCCAGGACACCCTCATGCCCTGGGCATATGAGCTCTTCCTCAGGATTGAGGTAGCTAACCTGGAGTCCCGTCTCTAGTGCACAAAGGCCCTCGCCTCCCGTGTTGTTGCTTTTGTAGCTATCGCTTCCCTCGTAGCCGCTACCTCCACCAGCTCCTCGTCGAAGGGGAAGAAGAAGCGTCGGGACAAGAAGGGCAAGGGTCGACAGCATCAGCAGCAGCAGCAGTCGACTAAGTCCAGTAGTGGCTCGGTCTGCCACAAATGTGGCCAGCCAGGGCACGGGTGGTACGCGTGCTCGCTCTTGACGAACTAGGCGCGCGTCATTGCCACCATGCGTCACTAGCAGTAGCATCGTCTCGCCTCTGCCGCTGTAGCTGTCGCCGTCCTTGATGTCTCGAACCCGTCCAACAACTCCACTCCTCCGACCGCAACACCGATCCTGCCGATGCCAGCTCCTCAGGAGTATCATCCGCAGCTGTTGGCACCCTTGTTCCCTTCACTGGGATAGTCCTCCTTCTATCCGGGCTCAGGCGCCATCACTCTGCACTCAATCTACACTCCCAGACCATCCATTCATTGCGCTTTAGCTTCGCCTGCCTCGTCCTCCTCCCCAAGGAAGTGCGAGTTGGGTCACCTCCTGCTCGTCCCCATTACCCTGCATGACTGAGCTTGAGCTGATGTCGTGTCCTACTTCCTCATCCTTCTCACCATCTTCTTCAATCTCCTTTACCCTCATTCATGACGACGTCGCGTGGCTTGATGATCGGCAGTCGCGTTTCGTGCCCCCTTCCACCATGTTCGTGTCTCTCGCTTGCTCCCATGTGATTTTCAGTGATATGGCAACACCGGTCCAGGACCCTGCCGAGACCTGGATCATCGACTTCGGAGTCATGCATCACATGACGGCCTCTTCCAAGGCCTTCAGTATGCTTGGTTTTGTTGGGGATGTATTTGGGGTCCGGGCGGGGTCTAGACAGGTGTTACCTGTCCGCGGTGTCGGCGTTGTTCGTTTCCGTGGTCCTCCCGGTGATATCTTCTTGACCTATGTCCTCTTCGTCCCAGGTCTTGAGCTCAGCCTTCTGTATGTTTTTTTCCTTGAACGCATGAGCATGGATGTTGTGCACTCGCTTGGTGTTGGCACTATGGCATTGCGTCCATCCGGTCTTGTCGTCCTGTACACCACCGCCCATGGAAACTTGTGGCACATACCTCGTCTGTCCTCCTCTCCTTCCTTCCCCTCCTCGTTGGCCGCCACAGGCCATGTGTTCGTCACCAGCATGCTCTCTCCATAGCACACCCGCCTCTTGCACCGCCGCCTTTGCCACGTCCACTTTGTTGCCGTAGGTAGCATGCTCCACACCCAGCCGTCCAAGGGCCTTGTCAAGGAGACTTTCCCTCTCCCATTCCCCACAAAGCACATTGATTGCGCTCAAGGCAAGATGCACCGGTCCGCATATCTTCTGTCCTCCTCCCGTGCATCCGTCCTTCTAGACCTGGTCCATTCCGATGTCATGGGTCCACTCCCTACCGAGTTTGTTGAAGAGCACGGCCACTATGTTCTCACCCTCATGAACGACTACCCTCACTACCGCTGGGTCTACTGCCTTCGGCAGAAGAACGATGTCGCCCATGCCATTCAGGACTGGCTTGTGTATGCGGAGGCGAGGGTGGTCGATCTCTTTGCTGCTTTCGCTCCGATGGCGGTGCTGAGTACATGGACGAGACCACGATTTTTCTTGCCTCCCACGATATCCACCACAAGACGTTCATGCCCTACACGCCCGCCCAGAATAGCGTCTCCAAATGGTGGAACCGTACCATGGCCGATGCCGTCCGCACCATGCGGGTTGCGTCTAGCCTCTCCGATGGCTTCTATTTTGAAGCCATTGCCTACATGACGTGGGTTTGGAACCAGATTCCCCACAGACCCCTTCCCCACCAATCCACGCCATACCAGCACTGGTGCGGTCAGCGAGCTTACCTCCGCCCGGCTCGGGTCTGGGGCTGTGTGGCCATTGTGTGGCTGCCCACCCCGCAGCAAGGCGGCAAGCTTGCCACCTTCGAGCGTCCTTGCACCTTTCTCAGTGTCTCTCTTCAGTTTAAAGCTTGGCGCTTCTGGGATCCCTCCCGACACTGCATCGTCGAGTCCCGCGATGTCCTCTTCTTTGAGGAATTGTTTCTGTGTGATCTCCTTTGCTCCTGCTCGTCAGTGTCCCTCCCGTCGCGTGGGGGAGTGGTGAGTCCGTCCTCCGTCCGACCGCTTCCGGGTGGCACATCACTTCGTCCCTCCGAGCCAACAGTCCCTATCGCACCCGCTGGCCCCCCCGAGCCAGCAGCCCCAGTCGCACCCGCTGGCCCCTCCGAGCCTGCCGCCCCAGCCGCGTCCACTGATCTCTCCTGGCCAGCCGCCCCAGTTGTGTCCACTGGTCTCTCCGGGCCAGCCACCCCAGTTGCGTCCACTGGTCCCTCCAGACCAGCCGTCCTAGTCGCGCCCACCGGTCCCTCTGGGCCAGCGGCCCCAGTTGCGTCCGCAAGCCCCTCCGGGCCAGCAGCCCCAATCACGTCCGCTGGTCCCTCCAGGCCAGCAACCCCGTCCGCCTCTCCGCCCGTCAACTTTAGTTCCATCTCCTGCCCTGCCGCGCCACAGGTGTGGCCCAAGGGGCAGCCTCCGACCTTGACCGTCAGTGAGCACGCAAACCGTAGCACCTTGCACAGTGGAGTCTAGGCCCCCTGTTATTCCACGTGTCTCTTCCACTGCTACGATCATGAGAAGGGACCCTAGCACCAAGGCCCTCAACCTTACTACTTCAGCTATCATTGCAAACCTTCACCCTGGCTATGCATTAGGCTATGCCATGCTTCATCACGAGCATCGGCATGCTGTCACGGCTGCATTTGCACGCATCCCACCTAGAGCTCGAGATGCACACGCTCTATCATTCCGCTCCATAGCACGCCCGGAGGACCCAGCCACCTTGCGCGAGGCTCGAGCCTTTCTTGAGGCCGCACACTGGGATGCTGCCTGCGTTGACGAGCTTGCTGCTATCCGGGAGCACCACGTGTATGACCTCGTCAACCTCCCTCCAAGTCGGAAGGCCATCGGTGCCAAGTGGGTCTTTCGGTGCAAATGGAAGCCCGACGAGTCCTTGGACAAGTACAAGGCCCGCCTCACAGCCAAGGGATTTGCTCAGATCCCTGGGGTCGATTACGACCAGATCTTTGCCCTCGTTGGCCAGTTCTCCATGAGCCGAGCGCTCTTCAGCCTGGTTGCCCAGCATGGGTGGGAGCTGCACGCCTTCCTTCATGGTTTATCGGAGGGTGAGCAACTCTACATGGTGCAACCTCCAGGCTTCGACGACGGCACTAGGAGAGTCCGGTGGATGTGGAAGGCCCTCTACGGCCTGAAGTAACTTCCTCGATGCTAGAACCAAGAGATCAGCAGCACGCTCCTCCGCTGTGGCCTCCAGCGCAGCACCGCTGACCCCGCAGAGTTCGTCAGCCCGTGAGGACAGACCCTCGTTGTCTTGCTATACGTTGACGATCTCCTCATTGCGTCGCCTGACATGGCTTCCATCCAATGTGTCAAGGATCTGCTGCACACTGCCTACCAGATGAAGGATCTCGGGTCTACCCAAGTCTTCCTGGGCATGGAGCTCGAGCATGATCACTCCCAGGGCATCCTGCACGTCCACCAGGCTGCCTATGTGCAGACCCTGTCCACTCGCTTCGCCGAGGACATGCCCCTTGTGCCGAGCGCATCTTCACCCATGTCATTTGATGGCGAGGTGAAGCTGAAGAGTCCTGACCCAGCCATTTTGGGGGAGCCAATTGACGTGACCACGTACTTGCGAGTCATCGGGTCACTAATGTTCCTGGCAACGACGACGCGACCAGACATCGCGTTCGCCATCAACCTCCTGGCTCATTTTTCTGAGAAGCCGCGTTACCTCCACTTCGAGGTCGCGATCCAAGCAATGCGCTATGTCATCTTGACTCCTCTACGAGGTCTTATGTTCCACCGCCTGCCGTCTGTGGTCGCGGTGGGTTACACCGAAAGTGACTGGGCCGGCAGTCCAGACGGTGAGAGTCGCACAGGCTGGATCTTCCTGGTCGGTGGCATAGCTGTGTCCTGGTACAGTGGCAAGCAGGGGTGCGTTGCACGCAACACTGCTGAGGCTGAGTACGTGGCCCTTGGCACAGGCACGTGTACGAGTGTATTGTTCTGTTGTCTGTTGTCTGAGCTGTGTCAGTTTGTGGCATCCATCATGTTGCATTGTGACAATGAGAGTGCCATGACCATTGCCGACAATGACTTTGTGCATCACACACGCACGAAGCACATCAACGTTGAGTTTCACTATGTGCGTTCGTTGTTGCATGACAGCAGCATCAGCATTGTGTGGGTTGAGACAGCACGGTTGCTGGCAGACTTCTTGACCAAGGCATTGAAGCGCGACTCGTTCAAGAAGGCTTTCAGTTCGGTTGGTACGTCTGTGAGTTACTCTCTGTCCTAGCTTGCGTCTGTGTATGCTCTGGGGAGGTGTGACTGTTGACTATATCTCTGCCCGCCCATGTGCACTATGCCTGTGAGTCATGGGGGAGTGTTGGTTTTTGCGCATCCTCATTGTGCTCTGTTGTGTCCTCCCAGCTTGTGTACATCGGCGTGCAGATGAATGACGGCGAGATTCGACGCTGCTGGAGTGTCGTCCGGTGGAGCCGACTCACGCTGAAGCCTACTCGCAGTTCGCTAGAGCCTCCTCTCCACGGCGACGTGCTCAGCTCCATTGGCAGGCCTCCTTGGCAGTCGGGCCGCCGGCGGTCATTACCACTGTAGATGCTTTTTGCATGCGTCGCGCACTGGATCTGACTGCATCGTTGCGTCTGCAGTGTCATGCTCTGCCTAGGGTCCGTGTCTTGTGTTGCCTGGCACTCCTTGGCATCATGGATCATCGTATGCACTGCCTAGGGTCAGGCAGCCATAACTCTTTGCTGCTGTTTTTCTAGCTGATTCTGACCACTGGACTGCGTTTGCAGCATCGGTATTTTAGTATGGTCCAGTTTTCAAGAAAAACGGACGAAGCCCGGATTTTGGGCTGTCGGCCGTCTGGCAGGGCTCACCGAGAAAACCCTGCCTGCCAGAAAATAGGTCTAGGACTGTTTTCTGATTGGCTGGTTAGCTGAGTAACAAGTTCTACAAAGCTGGGGGGAGCTAGAACTTGGAGGGGTCTCCCATTGTTGCTCATTCTTCATTCCTAATCAGTCACTTTCAGTTTTCAGCTGCTTTCTGGCGCTAACACTGGCGCGCGTGTTTGAGAGTAACAAACCTAGAGCTTCTAGACTTAGACTGTAGAGCGACAGACTTGAGCAATGAGCGTGGAAGCCCGCACGCTGCATCAACAACGCTGCTGTCCCAACCTGCTGCCTACCTTTTCCTTCTCAGTCCCTCCGTGTCGACCCACGTTGACATGTCTTTGTTCCTTCCGTACTACAACCCCGATTCTTTCTCTGCAATTTCTATTCTATGGTTGTTACGCCTCCTTGTGGTTGCTTGCGGCTCGTTGCCACATGCATGTTTCTTGCGTTTGGCATCGTCTATGGTCATGGGGGCTGCTGTTATCTTTGTCTTGGTCATGTCTTGACTTGACGCCACTTACATGCAGGCGAGCTACAGTGGTCGAAAGCTCCTTTGATGACCTCAGCTTCATCTTGCTCAGCCCCATCTGCCTACAGCAATTTTCTCGGTGGCCAACTCACGAGGGCCACTTTTTCGACAACAGAATGCCTGGTCTTTGTTAGGTGAGTGTTGAAGAGCTTGGTTTTCTGCTTTTGTTGCTTCTTTCGGTTTGTCATTCGGCCACCTGAGTGACCTGTACTGTTGTCGGGATCCATCCAATTGCTATTTGGGAGCTCGTAGGTTTTTTCTTGCCATGGGCCAACCGTTAAGCAGCATGTACATACGCTCGATGGACCAAGGTTGGAGGGGATGTCCCTCTCTCTTGCTCATTCTTTTTCAGCTAAGTATCAGTCTTTCTACCAGATCTTTCCCGTTTCTCCACCATTCTTAGTTGTCTGCCACACTACATCCCTCACATCCACTCTCACACAGAACGAAGCTAAAGGGGGTTTCTCCATTCCCTCGTATAGTCTAGGCTATTGAAGCTTATGAGGAATTCCGGCCCAACCTTTGTTCCTTGCATTTGCATGCTTGCTAGTGCGTCAACTGACTGGACAGTGTTGCCACGCCAGCCACAACAACGCTAGGAAGCTTCCTAGCATTTTCTAGCTACGACAGCTCCTCCGTAGAGATTTTGTTCATCGACAAAGAGGGTGTTTCCCAAAAGAGAGAGCATGCTTCGACTAAGGAAGTACTCCTCTTTCTTTTCTCATGTTGCTCTTACGCTCTACACTTGCACCTCACTCTTCTACTTCTAAGCTCTCTGGACAATTGTAACAGTTCATGTGTTATGTCAGTCCAACTCTTGGAAGCAAGGAATCTGCGATCGCTTGCATCCGACACAAAGTGAGGATGCCAACAGTAACTGATAAGAGAGGAAAACATGCATTAACATGGGTCAATTTTGTAAAATCTAAGGGAGTCGACATTCTTGATGTGTGTGACAGTACCACGTAGTGACCTCTGGCCTCGTTGCACCCTCACCTCACTAATGCAGGTCACTGACCGGAGAGAGACGACCCCCCCTGACGACCTCATCATAGTGACCTGGCTGCACGACTACACACGCCAGGATTTATGTGGGCACAAACTACATACTGATTCTCATGTGCCGCAAGCTCACGCTTGGTGTTGTTGCTCGCCGAGCTGGGTTCACACCCACAACTTATTATACTCTCAAATAGTGACAGGCTTGCTAGGAGTCATTTTTGTTGTGGAGAGGTGGTTCGATCACCCACAGCTCGAGGGCAGCGAGCGAGGGCGAGCTCGCTTCTCGCTCACTCGCTGCCCGTCACCTAAGACCTCGCACGGCTGTGACTCCTCTCCTCATTTCCAGGTTTTTCTAACTCCCGTCAAACTTTCATGGCCTGCTCTTCCCTCTATGGGCTCTAGCACCCTCTTGCCGCGTGCGTCTAGTCAAGTAGTGCCTCCAATTGGTATCAGAGCAGCTTCACGGGAAGGAGGACGGCGGTCTCTTCCGCCGACAAAAGTCTTGGGCCGAAACCCTCGTTCTTGACAGGAGAGTACTCCCTCCACGCAATTTCTTTGCTGCGCAGCTAAGGGGTCGACGGGCACGTCGTCTCCAGATTGTCACTCTGCCTACTGCCCTGCCAATACTGCCCTGTTGCGTCCGCCCGCCGCCATTCGTGGCGGATAGCAGCCGCAACGGGTATAGTTGGAGCATTCGGCCGTCAGTCGGCTGCGGGTCTGCCAAACATCAACAGCCGGCCTACGTAGCTGACAGCGCCAGCCGGCCGGCACAGCTAACAACGCAGCTGACAAAGACAGCCCGCCGTGATCCGTAGCAGACACTCGGCCAGCTGCTGCATTCTTCGCAGCAGCCGCATTCCTGCTTTTGTCCGCAGTTGCTGCCTACATTCTCGCGTGCCCAGCCGTCACTCGCAACAGCGTTAGCAGCAACTGTCATGCTGCTACCGTCATCCCCAGCAGCAGTGTAGCGGGGCGTGCAGCAGGAGCAGCAGCCATGGTCGTCATAGCGGCACCCTCTCAACTGCAACAACAACACCACCTTGGTAGTGCTCACAGCCACCCTGGCTCACCGCGAGACACTGGCCATGGCACCATCCCGTGAGTGCTACGAGGACAGTCCCGTGTGCCCCTCGACCCTCTCGTGAGAGCAATGCGGCCACACCATCATCTGCAAGTACGGCACAACGCCCGGTAAGCCCCTCACATCCCTACTCTCCTTGGGGGGTTCAACAGCAGTCCACCCCTGAGACGGACGTTGCTGCATCAAACTTGCACGCGCTGCTTCACCAGGACCCTGTTCACCTCTCTCTCACACTCACGTGTGCTGCCACGGCTATCATAGACGCTGCCACTGCCACCACCGCCACAATTGCTGCCGTAGCTCGTGCGTCTCGCGCCGCTGCCTCCACTTCGGCGGGGCGAGCAACGGAGTCGTACACTGAAGCAGCGGTGCTAGCCTGGCCTATTCCTTCAAGGGCTGCAGATTTGGACACACAAATCACTGCAGCTGCATGCACCGTTGCCTTTGTTACGGCCTCTGCTGCAACTGTTGTTTCCTCCGCCGCTTCCTCCATTCGCACCTCCACCGCCACTGCCGTCACATCAGCTGCCTCTACACCATCGGCCGCCACTAAACTCGTCACAGCTGCTGTCTCCATCACCGTAGCCATTGCTACTATGGGGGCCGCAGTTACCACTGGTTGTCTCGCTCTAGTGGTACCTATTGTGTCCACAGTTTCTGTCCTCTCTGCTGCTGCAGCTGCTGCTGTTCCTCCACTCCTCGCCCTTATCCACACCCCCTCACCTCCTCCTCGTGCGTGAGGGTTCTTTGTACACTTCCCTCTCGTGCTGGTTCTCTTCCTCTCCCTTCTGTGTGGTGGCTTGTGTGTCTTATCGGGGTCAGGTTGTCCTGCAGCACACCTCCCACGTACCTTGGACATCCCAGTTTTCCCACGCCCATTGGGGCTGGGGAAACTCTGCCGAAATCTTTTCGGGCAGGTCCTTGTCATCGTCACCATTCCTGGTGATGACGAGTCGGTCATAGCTGACCTGCAGCTTCAGCTAAACCTCGCTCGCAAGGCTCAACGCAAGGCTGAAGATCGTCTTAAGGTCACGAATGATAATCGAGCGGCCTTTGCTAATGAGGTCGTCGCCATTGTGCTGAAGCGTCTCCCTGCTGTGTCAGTCCCTTTCGCTACTGCTACTGCTGGCACCAGTGCTGCTCCCTCGTCCACTCCATTCGTTGCACATAGAACTGCCCCTTCATCTGCGGCTAACCCCTCTTCTGCTGCCACCCCCGTTGTTGTCCCTCGCCAACATGACTTCTTCTCCTAGCCTCCAGCCCTGGCACCTGGCCTTGCCCTCTCCTCCTGGGAGACCCTCTTTAGCGCTTGGGCTCAGGGAGAACGCTTATGGGAGTACTACTTCCCAGCACTCGCTCCTTTCACCCTTGCTGCCGCCAAATCCACTCGCATCGTCCGTGCCCTTATTCCTGCTGTGCTAGAAACCTTAGTCGGCGATGTCAGCACCTACAATGCTGACCCAGCTATCCCGCGTCTGCCTAACCCGGTCGGTGCTTACAACATGTTCCGTCGTCGTAATACGGTCACTGGTCAGGCAGCTCAAAGTGCGCTCACCGTTCAATTCAACACGCTCTTACTGCGTGTGGATGAGACGACTGCTGCTTACTGGGCTCGCGGTCTCAAACTGCTTCGTGAGCTTGACACGGTTGCCCCAGGGAAACTGTCTCTTGTCCTCACCATGGTCAACGGGTTGATCCCTGAACTGTCCGATATTCTTCGTGACGTCAAGGCTGATGAGCTGCAGCGTCTTGCCTCTCAAACGGTACCCCCCAGGTCTCCGCCTTGTGTGGGTGCGCTTTGGGACTTCATAGCTGAGCGTCTTGCTGCCTGGTGGACCAGCGTCCAAAACAAACGCCTACACCGCACAGCAGTGGCCGGCGTGGCCGCTCTTACCACTGCCTCCTCTTCTCCCTCTCATGCCTCTTCATCCGCCGTCACCACCTCCCCTTCACTGTCCACCTCTACAGCCGCAGCTCTTGCCTCACGAGGCCATGGTCGTGGACGCGGTCGTGGCCAGGGTAAGGAAAAGGCCAAGGTCAAACCTCCATCTCGTGTTCCTGGTGAGGTGGTCTGCTGGAACTGCGGGTCCTCCGAGCATTCTGCTTGTACGTGCCCCGCACCCCCTGACGACCTCCGCCTTACACGCGCCATGCGTACACACTGGGCGCGCACAGGCGGCTCCTCTTCCTCCACCGCCAGCTCCAGCTCCAGCTCTTGTACCACTTCCCACTCAACCAGCTCCTCCTCTGCTCAGGTCTACTCCACCACTGGTGTCCCGCCTGCTCCATCAATCCCGTACCCCTGGGGATGGCCGCCGCCCTATGGATCGCCTGTGTACACCGGCCCTCCCTCGCCTACTTACGTTGCGTCGTCATGGTTTCCTCCCTCCTCTGGGTGTGCCCCTCCATCGTCTGCATCCTCGGTCGACAGAGAGCGCCAGCTGGAGCAGTCTCTCCTCCAACGTTTTCACCTTCGCGATCAGGGAGGTGAGAGTGTGACATCGTTGGCCAGAGGTCTTGCGTGTCAAACTGAAAGTGTTCTTCGTGGTGACCCCCCCGGCCATGTTCTTGGGTCACTGTCGGCGTCTGTCCCGTGGGTCAAGAATTGACAGTCTGCCTTTCTTCCTCACTGTCTTTCTGTTTGTTCTTCATCTCGTCCCTCCGTTGGCATTGTTGCCACCTGTGACATCCTCCCTCACACTCGTGTCTCCAATGGCTTCTGGGTCCTTGACTCGGGAGCCACCCACCAAATGACATCCGTCTGTTCCTCATTCGTCTCGTTGGGTCCCGCCGGCTCCATTTGCTTTGTGCGGACTGGATCCGGCCAGTTGCTCCCCGTCCAGGGCGTCGGTGTTCTCCGTTTTGTTGGCCCTACCACAATTCTGTTTCTTCGTGACGTTCTGTATGTGCCGTCTTTGGAGCTCAGCCTGCTGTCAGTGCCTTCCCTTGATGATCAAGGCATGGATTTCTCGGCCAGTCAGGGTGTTGGCACGGTCCGCCTTCGTCCGTCCGCTCGCGTTGTCTTGCGCTGTGTCAAGTGTGACAAACTGTACGGTGTTCCTCTTCTTGCCCCCTCTGCTGCCTCTGTTGGGTCTTCCCTCGTCCATGTCGCACCCTCTCTCTCCCCTGACGCTGTTCATCTCTTGCATCGTCATCTTGGTCACGTGCACACTGACGCCATCTCTAGCATGCTTAATTTCCAGCCCGCTGTGGGCCTCACTTGTTCCACCATTCCTTCACCATGTCCCTCTGACTGTCTTGATTGTGCCCAAGGCAAGATGCACTACTCTCCATTTGCCTCATCTGAATCCTAGACCTCCCATCCCCTTGACCTCGTCCACACGGACGTCATGGATCCTCTCCCTCACGAGTTCCTTGGGGGTGTCGGTCGGTTTGTCCTTTGCCTTACTGATGACTTCTCCCATTTTCGTTGGGTCTTCGCTCTTTTCCAAAAGAGCGATGTTTGCGTTGTCGTTGAGTGGTGGATGGTGCAAGCTGAACGCGTGTGTCAGCGCTCACTGCGGGCCTTTCGTAATGACCGGGGCGGTGCATTCCTCGGACCCACCGCCCGAATCCTTGAGTCCAAAAGGGTGTGTCTGGAAACCTCTGCTCCCTACACACCCCAACAAAACGGGATCTCTGAGTGTTGGAATCGGACACTGGCTGATGGTGTTTGCACCCTCTTGTCCGACTCCGGCCTCTTCCCCTTGTTTGCCTTTGAGGTCATGAGCTACATGACCTAGGTCTGGAACCGTGTTCCTCATGGTCCTCTCCCTTGCACTGTCACTCCGTTTGAACGCAGGTGTGGCACGCGCGCTGACCTTCACCTTGCGCGCGTTTGGGGCTGCGTTGCGTCTGTCTGGGCTGCCTGAGGATCTTTGCGATGGGAAGCTCTCCCCGCGTGTTCGCCTCTGTCCCTTCTAGGGTGTTTCTGCGCAGTCCAAGGCATGGTGCTTCTAGGACGCTGAGCGCCAGCGTGTCCTTGAGTCCCGAGATGCCTCGTTCTTCGAGTCTACCTTTCTTTGTGACCTCCGTGGTCCCTCGGCCGCTGACCCCCTTCTGCCGCTCTGTCGGTTGCGGGGGGAAGTTGTCCCTATGGTCCTTGCTGTTGCATCTCCCCAGCTGCCTTCACCCTCCGAGCGTCTTTCGGTGCCCGGCACCGTGTCCACGCCATCCTTAGGGTCCCTGTCGTCTGTGTCATCGGGCTCGTCTGGCGCTCCAACGTCCCCTGATGTATCCTCACCTGTCCCATCAGTGTCCGTGTCCCCTGCACACTTCTCTGCGGCTCCATCCAGTCTGGCCACTGACGTGCCCACTCATTCCGAACCTGCCTCGCCATCGTCCGGAGATCCTCCCCGTCCGGCACCTGTCGCACCTGTCTCTCCATTTGTCCGTGGTGGACGTCTTCGCGCCCTTCCGGCGTGCTCCTCCAGTGTCTCTGTGCCCGTCGTCCGTCCTTCGCAGTCCCAACCTACGCAGTCACCAGCCTTGCCAACCGGCATGGATGCCTTGGGCTTGGCGACAGGGGTTGTCCACCCTAGCTCAACCCTCGGCTACACACTGCTCCTTACAGAACATGAGTGCACGCTTGATGCTGCCATTCTTGGCAGCATCGCTGAGTGCCACGCAATAGCTACCTCTACACCCACGTTGCGTGATCTGACCAAGGTGCGACAGGCACGCACGGTACCAGACGCACAACAATGGGAGGCTACGATATAGGACGAGCTCAGAGCCTTAGATGACCATGCTGTCTATGAGTTATCTACTGCCCGGCCGTAAGGCCATTGACGCCCGCTGGGTCTTCTGTCGGAAGTACAAACCCAACGGTGCACTTGACAAATACAAGGCACGTCTCACCGCCAAGGGGTTCTCCCAAGTCCCTAGGATTGACTTCGACGAGTCATTCGCCCCCGTCGGACGATACACTACACCTCGTGCCCTCCTAAGTCTCGTAGCAGACCATAATTGGGAGCTTGAGCAAATGGACGTGAACAATGCCTTCTTGCATGGACGATTGGATTAGGAGATCTATATGGTGCAGCCCCCAGTGTTCTCAATGGCACCAACAGAGTTTGAAGACTGCGTAAGGTCCTCTATGGTCTCAAGTAGTCGCCACGGTGTTGGAATCAGGAGATCACTTCCACCCTTGAAAAAGGGGGGTACCAACGCAGCACAGTGGATCCTTCCCTCTTCGTCATACCTCGGTCTACACCGTTTGCTGCCATCCTTGTCTATGTCGATTGCTTGCTGATCGCCTCCCCGAGTCGAGAGGCAGTGTCATCTGTGAAGTCTCTGCTAGAGTCTATGTACAAGATGAAATATTTGGGTCCAGCACGTGTCTTTCTCAGTATGGAGCTTGAGCGGGATCGTGCTCGTCACGTCCTTCACGTTCACCAGGCGACGTACGTGAGGAGCCTCGGGGAGCGCTTTGCCGCCCTCCTTGAGGCTGTGCCCACTGCGTCAACACCGATGACACCCGCTTGGCAGAGGTTGCTGAAAACTCTGGATGTGTCAAAGCTGGGGGAGCCGGTGGATGTCACAGACTATCTTCGAGTCATAGGCTCCTTGATGTACCTGGCTACCACCACCAAAGCAGACGTCGCCTTAGCTGTGAACTTCCTTGCCCAGTTCTCCCAGTGCCCGAGAGCGCGCCACATGGAGGCCGCGTTGCGCGTCATCAGGTATGCACTTTCCACTACACGAGTGGGCCTCTACTACCGGGCACAGCCGTCCGTAGTCGTTGATGGCTACACTGACAGTGACTGGGCGCATGATGCAGATGCACGCAAATCGCACTGGCTATGTCTTTCTTGTCGGTGGGACAGCCATCTCGGGCAAAAGTGGCAAGCAGGGATGTGTCGCACACAGCTCTAGTGAGGCCGAATATGTCGCGCTTGGTGCAGGCACCTGTGAGAGTGTTTGGTTGTGTCGCTTGTTGCAGCAGTTGCGTGTTCCCATCCGCTGCATCACTTTGCGTTATGAAAATCAAAGCACAAAATCTATTGCTGAGCATGATGGAATTCATCACACTCGCACGAAGCATATCAATGTGGAGCATCATTTTATATGTGGGCGTGTGGCTGCAGGCGACGTCTAGATTGTCTGGGTTGACACCCCACAGCAGCGAGCTAACTTCCTCACGAAGGCACTAAGCAGCAATGCGTTCAAAATTGCAGTTTACTCCATTGGATTGCTATGTTCCCGTGACGCTCTTGGTTGATGTGTCGTGCCAATGCTTATATACAGCTTAGTCTCTTGTCACATCTTGTGACGTCTGTGTTGTTGGTTTGTGTGGCTTCCACCCGTCACGACTGACACTACTAGTTTACCGATATACCCACATTCGTGGTATATGGCAGAGGAGGGCGTGACGACACGATGGGCCTCTGGACTGCACCGAGACTTCTCCAGCACCTACGACAGCGCCGGCGAGACGCGGTCGATGCGTTCCGGCAGCCATGTGGGCTTGTCAGGAGGTAGGAGAGTTTTCTCGGTGGGTTGAGACCCGCGCACCCGGTTGACTGTACCGATGCGACGAGGAGACCCGATGGCTATTGTGGGGCTTCCGATGTTCGGAAAGCTGTCTGTGATGTCTGGACGTTGATTCCGAGATGTTTTTGCACTGCTCATATTTTCTCGGTGGTCGAGACCCGGGCACTCGGACAGTTGTTCCGGTACCTCGAGGAGAACACCTTTGTTACTCTCGTGGTGTATGCAGTGTGTTCTCCCTGTTGACTCATTTGGGTTCAGCAGGGGTGACGGGGCCCGGTGC
>SZWC01007325.1:0-47114 GCA_023375785.1 Penium margaritaceum | reverse complement strand
AACGACGAAGTCGACGACGACGACGACGACGACGACGACGACGACGACGACGACGACGACGACGACAGTAGCGGCGGCGCCAATCTCGATGGCAGCGGCAGCAATGGCGGCGGCGATGGCAGTGGTGATGGCGGCGGCAACAGCAAGAACAGCCGTGCCAGTCGCTGCAATCGAAACAATGAAAATGGTGACGACAAATCAGCTGCGGCAACGACAGCAATGACGACGACAGCGACAAAGACAACGACAACCACAACGACACCTATGACAGTAGCAGCAGCAGCGGCTGTAACAGCAGCCGCGGCAGCAGTGACCATCACCGCCGCCGCCGCCAATGCCGCCACTGCCAATGCTGCCACCGTTGACACTGCCGCCGCCACCGCTGCCACTGCCGCCACCGCCACCAGAAAACCACAACCACCACCACCACTGCTGCCGCCAACGCTGACCGTTGCCACTGCCACCGCCGCCACCGCCACCTATTGTGGTTCCTCAAGGAACACCATCGTCACCTGGTCCAGAGTTGGACACAGTTCTTCAATCACCCGTGTTTGATGAAGGAAACAGTTCGGCCTTCCCCTCCCATCCCATTCTCACCCACCTTCTCGACAAACGCAAGAGCGTTCCCAAGAACGCACTCACCTTGACCTCCTTCTTGAGATGTCGTTCCCAGTTCACGAGCTTCTGCATCGTGCGCCCCAGCGTCTCCATCTGCCCGTCGGCCCCTCGGGCCGCCTCCACGGTGAGAAGTGGCGTCGTTGTCTTCAGAATGGGATCGCCCATGGCCAGCAGGTCCAGCAGCGGGGTGGTCTGCGCCGCCGCCTCCATGAACAGCGTGCTGAGCTGGCGCGCCAGCTCATCCAGCTTCTTGTCACCGATCGTGAATCCCATGGGCACCGCCGAAGACGCCACCACCAACTGCCCGCTGTTGCTACTCGAAGGGGGGAGCGGCGCGCGGGCAGACCCGAAAGGTTCACTCGCCGACCTGCCCGTTGGGACCAGCTGCATCTGCCCGCTGTGGAATTGGCCGCTGCCGCCCATGCTGCTGCTGCTGGAAAAACTTCCTCCGCCCTGCGCCCAGCTTGTCGGCACTGCCGTCGCGGGAGACGCGGCCGCGCCTGGCGCCGCCTGGCCTGAGAACGAATAGCTGTGCTCCACATAGTATTGTGGCGGCGCCGGCTGAACCACCACTGAAGCAGAGGAGGCATGGGGGATTCTAGGATTTGGCGGAGACCCCACGGGCAGCACTCCTGGGAAGCCGCCTGCTGGATAGCCCTGCTGCAGCTGCTGCGGCGGCGGCGACGCTCCAGTAGGGGGCCCTGCTGCAATGCCAACGGCTACATTATAGGGGGGCGGGGCACCGTAGTATACCTGGCCAGCAGCAGGGGGAGGAGGCAGTGACCCGCCGACATGGCCATAGGGGCCGTAGTCATGCACCACAGCCACTCCCTGGGGACCTCCTGCAGCTGGTGGTGGTGCTGCTGCTGCTGTTGCTGCTGGGTCTACGCTACCACTACCGCTCCCGGCTGGTTGAGGAGGTGGAGGGGAGGCAGGGGGCGGCGTCGGCATGTGAGGGACGGGTTGCGCTTCAACAGGAGGGGCAGGCAGGGCAGGCCTTCCTTCCGAGCCTGCAGGTTCGGCAGGAACCACCGTCACCACACCTGCAGGTCCGGCGGGCACCACAGTCACCGAACCCGCATGCGGAAGAGGCATGCCATACGAATCTGCAGGAGCACCGGAGTAGGCCGATGCTTCATAACCTGATCCCGCTGACGTCACATCGCTGACGTCTTCCACGCGCACTGCAGACATGCCTGCCACACCGCTCTGCCCCGCCACCGCCGCACCACCATCACCACCACCACTTCCGGCACCACCACCGGGACTGCCGCCGATACTTGGGGAACTCCAGGAGCTGTGGGACAGCGCCGAGCCGTCAAAAATGGAGGTACCCTCGCAGAAAACGACAAGCGCGTTCCCCGCGCCTTTGAGGGCCTCGGAATAGGCGGCTGTGGCGGCTGCGAGCTCCTTGTGCGCCGCCATGTACTCCTTGGCTGACTGCTTCCTCCCCTTGACGTACGCGTTGGCCTCCGTCAGACCCAATCCCGTCAGCGTGCTCACCTGCCCGCCCATGCCTGCCCACCTGCCTACCGAATTCGATGTCGCTGCTTCGGCGCCTGCTGCTGCTGCTGCTGCTGCTGCTGTTGGAACAGCTCGCCTCTGCCAGTGCTGCTTCTGCTGCTGTAATAGCTCAAGCTAGATGTTGCAAAGAAGAGGAATGAAATGTACAGGTGGAAGAAGAAGTGGAGGGACTAGAGCAAGAGACTGCGGCAAGGTGTCAACCTGAAAACACGGTTGTTATTCAAAAGGAAAAGCACCTGCACGCCGCGGCTGTGACAGCAGCAAGTGCAGCAGCGGGGACAGCGGTGGCGGCAGCAAGGGCAGCAACAGCAGTTAATCAGCCCACCACAGTTTCGGCCGTTCGGACTCGTCGAAGCTCGTTCAGCAGAAATCGACGGCAAGGCAAGGCGTCGCTGCCCAGGAGGTGGGTGGGTGGCAGCCAGTCGTGAGGGAGAAAGCCACGAGCGGGAGGTGCGGAGGCCCCATCTCAGCGGAGAGAGAGCTGAAGAGAGTCGACAAACGGCCGAGGAGATCGGGGCAGCTGCAAAGCAGAGGGCGGCACCATCTTTACGTCCTTACTCTGTCCGAGTCAACCCAAAAATCTGACAGGACCAGGGAAGTTATGGGCCCCCACGTGGAGAGCCAGCTTCGTTACCTTGTGCTCTCTCTGGCTGGGGAATGTAGGGCGAGACGGAGGACGAAAGGCAAGGGGAAAATGTTTTGCCAACGCTCTACGTCTGACATTGGCTGGCAGCAGGACGACGGAAGCGACGTAAGGAGTAGGTCAAAAAGATATACATGCTCTAGGAACGTAAACAAATCTTCATGTAAGACTCTAGATATAAAAGAGTCATCAACGTTACACTGAAGGGAGCAAAGGTTAGTCCGTTTAGTTCATTCTTTTCAAGGGTCTTACATGCCAGGCAGCCATCAAGTGGCAGTGTGCAGCCATCCAAAACTATTTTGTCCTTGAATTAAATTTTCATGAAGGATGATTTGGCCAGGTAATCCTGTTTTTCGCTCTGTGCTCATGTAAGGTGAAAGGTTGTTGGAAGGTCACAAACCTTCGAGCCTAAATTCTTCTTGATTCATTTTAAATTCAATCATAATTGAACTATTCAAAGACATAAGCCGACCTAAACGGCTAGAAAGACATTTAGACGCACCGGTAATACTACTCCTCCATATTCTTTAGATTTCTCAACTAAGTAAAAATGGTCCATTGGCAGAGCCCAGACCATTAGATTGGAGCTTGGTGCTCATGCAATTTACCGGCACATCCCATCTATCGTCACGTTCATGAGAGGCAGCTTTTCAAAATTGGCGCTCGCCATGCCCCGGTGTCTATGTCATCACAGTACATGTTGGAAATTGATCAGTTTGTTTCATTCCACAATTTTTTCCTTTTCAAAAAACACGGGCACAAATGAAAAACCTTGAAAACTAGAATTTCCATCTTATAGCTCTTCATGTTCAATTATGTGGAATGCAACCGAGGGTTGTGATTGGTTCCTTAAAAAATCTCAGAATAATAATAATTTTTTTAGTATTAAGAATGGATAAATTCCACTTAGGTATAAAAAAAACAAGAGAAAAATGAATTGTTATGTACTTGACATGCAAAAGCCCCTAAATGTGCCAAGTGAGTAGTTTATTTTGGAAATTGTAGCATACCATGCGTAAATAATGAGATAAAAAACAATAATACTTACAAATTTTTGTCGCATTCCCTCAAAGATGGTGTTTTTTATTAAATTTTTTTACAAATTTAACATTATTTTATGAAATTTTTTAGAGGTTTCAAAACGACAGAAATGTTTTATATTCGTGAAAATGAAATATTCCAATTCATATTATGAATTTGGAAATTTTTTATGAACCTCACTCCAAACATCAACATGGGTTGTTGATTTAAACTTTTGTTTCAACAACACAATGTGAAAAATGTTTCAAAATGTAAGAATATTACTTAATGACAAGTTTCTTATGAAAACTTGGTATGGAAATTTTTTTAAAATTTTAATTAATAGTATAATAATGAGTTTGGAAATAATTTATGCTCTTGTTATGCATTAAACAGACCCGTTCCCTTAAGTTGCAGTCTTATTCTGATTTCAATGTGGAAGAAGATTCATTAAAATAAAATGGAACCCTCCTGTGAGATCGTATAGATTAATCCTTGTTTCCCATGTTCCATATTAGGCTCTTATTCTTTATAGTGGTGCAAATCAAACATGTAATTAATATTGTAGATCTTGTGGGTTAGCGTGTGCTCCCAATCACAATTCAATGTTAAGGTCAGTTTTCTTGCATTTTCATTAAATTTCCTCAAAACCTATGCGACGTTGAGTTGGGTGTCCTCTTCGGTAGAAGCAACCACTTAAGTCGCTTGTCTAATGACTTTTCAATTTTTGCATGGACTCTTGTTTGTGGACTGGATTAAGCTTCTGTAATGGGACGTCCTGGTGTAGACGGCGTCGCATGGCCAACAGACGAGAAACAAACCAACTCTGAAGATGTCTCCTCTTTCACGACGATCACACTGCCGTACTTCTCGACACGCTGGCCTCCATGTGGAGTTTGTGTGTAACCCATTTTATCTCATATATTCGGTGGGTGTGTCAGTTTAGTTGAAGTCCCATAAAACTCGCAACGAGTCCGAGCTGGCCGGCAAGTTTGGCGACTTGCCTCCGACTCGTCAGAAACATCGCGTTCAATGCTGAAGTCATCCTTTACTTGAGAACATAGTTGAAATCGACTAGCCGCTAAACGATTTTTTTGGGCTATGTAGTCACCTTTTTTCATCGGTTCGTGGTCCACCTTTCGAGACAACCAACCGGCCAACCTGCATCCTGGGATTGTTAACTTGTTTCGTTTCTAGGGCATAAACCAAGACTATTCGACAGGGCCGCATTCTAAAGACGCACAAGCTTTGGTTCTCTTCTACAGTCCTGACCGGTCACCCAGACGAGATTATTTGACCACATCCTTTTCCAAAAAACTAGCTAGGAACTAACTTCTACACAATCTAAGGCAGCTGAAGCTACATACCCGGTTCAGGATACAATATGACAAAGTTCCAAAATGATGAATTTTTACGACAACCCGAGAGCATATGGTTAAAAGGTAGACTTTTTGAGGCAAAACACAGTTTTAAATGTGGGAGATTTGAGAGATATATAATTAGCAATAAGTGTGCATCTATGACAATTGTCGAAATGATCGAACATGTGCCAACAAGTGACGAGTTACTAATTAAGCGTTTTTGGGGTCGTTGGTTCGACTGTTGACCGACTCATGTGAAGTCACGTCGCGAGTGGTCGGATTCGAGAAGGTTTGCCCAGATGTCGGGCGTCTTCAAGAATCGACGATGAAGATGCGTGATGCAAATTTTTCGATCCACATTCTTCGAGAGTTTTCGAGAAGTCGAACGAAATCTCGTGGCACTTTTGTTCGTAGGTTTGTGAGAATGGTCGAAGTTGTCAAAAGGTATGCGAATATCCACTAGGGGCGAGGCAGTTCGCGAGTTTGCCCTCGGCCGTAAGAGTGAGCATCGTCGTCCTCCCGGCGCGATGGGCTGTTTGTGAAACAAAAGAAATGCCCTTCCTATATGTTCTGGGACTCGTGTACGTCTCGTACATAACACTTTTGCCCTTTTGAGCTGCGATGTGCAGGCTCGCATGCCGATGTGGCCCAGAGGCGGCGGTACTAGCCATCGATGAGATGATCAACATCTCGGAGGTTGTCTTTGGGCTCCTAGCTCTTATGCGCGGTGTCATAGCCGTGCCATTGGGCAAGATATTATGTCGTCTTGCCTCGTCGTCGATGGCCAATGATGTCCTCCATGACGTACTCTGTGTCTTCGTCCACTCGAACGGGAGGCGGAGGAGGAACATCCATGCCAGAGAAGCTCTCTCTAAGGTTTTGGTAGTGCTTGAGTCTGCTTACATGGAATACCGGATGAACCTGTATTGTGTCGAGGAGTTGGAGTCGGGCAACCATAAGGGTTTGCATGCGCTTGATCTCAAACGGTTCCAACCATTAGGGTTTGAGCTTCGAACACTCGGATCCGCGACGCTTGATGTTCGCCGGGTTGAGGACCTTGTTGCCAGCAGTGAAGATGTCGCTGCAATGTCCGTCAGCTGCTCGCGTCATCGCTCCTTGTGTTTTCGCGATAGTTTGCCATGTTTCCTCCCAGGCGGTGGTGAAGTCTCGTCATTGCACGTCGACTGCTAGGATATTACTGCGTCTTTGAAGTCTGAACGGTGTTGCGGGAAGTTTTCCATACACTGCTTCAAACGGAGCTTTTCCACTTGCGGTGGAAACTGCCGAATCACATGCGATTTCGGCGGTCGGGAGTTTTTGTACCCAATCCGTCCCATGAGGTTCGAAGTAGTCTTCGGAGCAGTTGTTTGAGCCTCTGATTTTTTCGCTCAGTTTGACTGTCGGTTTTAGAACCGACGTTTTAGAACCGATGAAACATCGTCAAAAGTTGAATCCTGCTTCCGTAGCGAGTCATTAGTTTGCTCCAAAAACGGCTACTGAATCAACCATCGATCGTGATAGTTTTCAGTACTGCGTGTAGCCGCACGATGTTCTTGAGAAAGAGACGTGCTGTTCCTTCGGCGGTGACGGTGGTCCTTGTCGGGATGAAGTGGGACATTTTGGAAAACCTGTCGACGACCACGTGGATGGCGTCATATCCTTCGGGTGTGACTGGTAATCCGGTGACGAAGTCCATGGAGACGTCTACCCAAGGTTCCATCGGAACGGGTAGCGGTTGCAGAAGTCCGGGTGGCCTCATGTGACGAGGTTTTTGTCGCTGACATATGTCGCATGTTTTGCAGAAGTTGGCCACGTCGGATCGCATCTTGTCCCACGAGTAGTTTTTCGCCACATTTTTAAGCGTCTTCTCCTCACTAAAGTGTCCACCTGGACCGGTGTCGTGGCATCCTTCGAGTAGCATACGGCAAAGCTCGTTGTTAAGAGGAACGACTACTTGGCGAGTGAAGCGACGTCGCCAGTAGGGTGCGTGGAACCAAAAATTGGTTTATCATATCCGCCGTGCTGGTCATCGCCTCTCGCGAATAATCGCTCGAGGTAGGGGTCTCGCTGTAGTTTTAAGGTTGCCACATCGGTCGTTTAATGCGGTCGGTGTCTGAGTGCGTCCGTCGGATTGGGTTTTCTTCCTCGGTACTCAGTTTTGTAGTCGAACCCATACTCAAGGAACTCCATCCATCCGGTTTGACGTCGGTTGAGATTCGACTACTTCCTCAAAGACCCTACTGCTTCTTGATTTTGATATTAAATAATTATTCGGGGACAACGATTTCTTTGATTCGGCTACAAACTGAATATTGTTATGGGCACATCGAATACAGTTTGTTAATTCCCCCAGTGTCGTTTGACCCTAGCAGTCGCACGAAATCTAAAGTGCGATCGCATTGACCTCATCCGGTCACGCGATCGCTCGATTTCGGATGTCGGATGGCCATCGACAGCAAAAATTGTTCGCTCCAGAGGTTGAAGCGGCTCGCTCAAGGGCCAAAAAGAACGGAATCAAGGCAACGCAACAAAACTTGCCCAACACGAATACCAACAAATAATTATATAAGAGGGCGGATCAAAACTACCACCTAAAAAATGTTTAAAAAGACGAAATGAAAAGGCTGTGGGGTATTCAATACGTGGTGGTCGGTGTGTATGATGCATCAGCGACACTCCAGGTAACATGGCCACGTCTCGAACGCGTGCACGACCGCCAGAATCTCCTTTTCATGGACAACGTAATTGAGTTCCGGTCCTCGCAGATTTTGAGACATGTAGGCGACCGGTTGTTCGTCGTTGCCGTTGGTCTTGTGGGAGAATCGCGCCAATGGCTTGGTCTGATGCATGCGTAGCCATGACATAGTCGATTGTCGGATCGGCTAATCATAGGCTGGAGCCAAGTTAAGAGCATTCCGTAAAGCGGTGAACGCTCCTTGTCTGCCGTCTCCCCATCGCCACTCGTTATCTTTTCGAGTGAGGTTGGAAAGAGGAGCTGACACTCGCACGTAGTCCTTCACGATTCGCCGATAGTAGTTGCATGATTCAAGAAGAACTTGAAGTTCTCGAACGTTGGTTGGCGTCAGCCAATCAGCAACTGCTGCCACTTTTCGGTCCTATGGTGGTCCGTCCACCATTGTTCATGTGACCCAAAAACTCGATCAAACAACGACCGAGGTCGCATTTTGAGAATTTTCCAAAAAAGTATCTCTTTGTTAAACCTAGAGAACTTTTGAGAGATGTCCATCGTGCTCCTCCAGGGTGTACCCTGGAGTACCCTGGAGGAACACCACGATAAAATCGTCCAGGTACGATTGTTCATGGTCGCCATGAATGTCGCTCGGGCATTTGTGAGAATAAACCGTGACCTCAAAGCGTGCGTAGCGAATTCAGAATGCTGTCTTCTCCATGTCCGCGGCTGCCACGCATATGTGGTGATATCCGCTGCGTAAGTTGATTTTACTCAAAATTGGGGTCCCTCGGAGTTGGTGGAAAGCTTCGTCGGCTCGAGGGAGAGGGTACCTGTTCTTGATGGTAGCGTCTTTCAATGCCCGACTATCCACGCACATCTACGTCTCGCGAGTTTTCCTTTTCACAAATTGTACTATTGTGGCGTATGTTGACACGGAAGGGCGGATGAGCCCCTCGCCAAGCATCTCGTCGAGCTGCTTTTTCAGCTCAGTCAGTTCGTGATCGCTCATCCGATAGGCTCCTCGGACGGTAGGTCAACTTCCCGGCTTCAGTTCAATGTGATGGTTGATGTCTTGATGAGGAGGTAAAGTTGGGATTTCGTCGGGGAAGACGTTTGCAAACTCCTCGATGAGTGGTGGGAACTCTTTAGGTACCATCGCGAACTTCTTCGAGGCCGATGAGGCTGATGAGGTCGATGATGAGTTAGCTGCCGCCACTTCTGCTTCTTCCACTGGCTCAAGATGTACGAGGCACGCAAGAGGTCCTTGTCCTATACAATTGTTGGCCACGTTGAGTGGTATCAACTGTACAAGTTGTCACTTTTCAGCTTTCGTGGCTTCCTTTGTTGCTTCAACCTCTGCTGCTTCTGCTCTCGGCTTTCGTCCCACACGCGGAAGCTGTCGTTTGGCACCTTTAATCTCCGAGTAGACGTCGCCACTGTTTTTGTCGACGTGCGGGTTGTGTCGGATCAGAAAATCTCGACCGAGGATGATTTTATGACCGCTCATAAGACAAGACCTCCAGACCGTTACATCCTGGCATCTCCCACTTGTAACCATAGTGATTCCCAAAGTCTCCATATTTGTAGTCTCCCGTCGATGGTTTTTCCTTCAAACACCCCTGGTTGGGTCTGCAAATCCAGCTGATGAAGCTGTGCAAAGCTCCTCCATCCAATAGTGCCGGTACTGTTCTATGACTTCTACATCCTCGAGGTTGAACTTCTAACAGTATCGCGGGTAGGTCGTCCTCGCACCCCTCATCGAACTTTGCGACCTCAGAAATCCTCTACGGCGATGTGGGTGATTCAGATGGGCAATCGTTTGGCGCAGATCGCTCCTTACAGATAAGAGTTGCACCTTTCCTCTTGCCCCTTGCCGTTTCCCAACTCATTCTTTTGCGACTTCCGACCCCCCCCTTTTTGTCATGTTGCTTGCTTTGACAAATTTGAGTGATGTGCCTTACGTTTCCGCAGTTGTAGCAGGTTTGTGTATCTCTTTGGTTGACGGTGTCTACTTCCACCGGATTCAAGGAGTCTGCCGACTGACATCTTACATTCCCACAGTATTCGTGGTTAGGAGGTCGCCAGCCATGAGATTCTTGGATCTGAGCGTTGTACTCAGCGTTGTTGATCCTTTTTGTTGCTGCGATCCTCCGTGGCAAGTCCTTCCGAATTCCAAAAATGGTGATTGCTCATCGGATATCTCGCTTGAGGCCATTGTTATAGTGAAAGCAGAGTTCGTCTAGGGCAATGTCTGCTCCGGTCGTGATCTTGCGGAATCATCACGTGTACTCCGCCACGAACTCCTAACGTACACACTGGAGTTTATACCGTGCATTAGATTTTTTTTGTAGTCGCCAAAAGCGTGCGAGCACTGGACGCGATGATTCGTTCCAGTTGGTTGGTGGCGTGTCTCGCCACTGTGGATTGATCTCGTCCAAGGGTGGAACGCCAGCGCTCGGTGATGTGAGGCGGGGTTGTCAGCAGTTGATGATGCTCCGCAGGTCTCCTGCTGCCGTTGGATGGTTTTCAAGTCGGACGACCAAGTTAGCGCCGTGCCACGCAAAGGGGCGGCCGCGAGGTCAATTTTCTTTTCATCGCCATTGACCCCAGTAACGGTAAAGTACACCTCTAAAACCGTCAGCCACATCCAAACCATTGGTCCCGTTGAGTTTGCAGGATCAAACTATTCTTGTGGGGCCGGAAAATTGTTGGCTTCACTCAAGAGTTGGAAATTTCTCTTGACGAGCACCGCTTCACACGCGCTTGCGTTGCGAAGGGCCTCCTTCATCGTGACGTTGAGTTGTTGGAGCAGGTGGTTGTTGATTCCTTCAAGGAGAGAGATCCTGTTTGCCAGTTCCTCGTTGATCCGCGCCTGTCGTCTAGTGCCACCTATCAACCCTATTGTCGTCGTTGAGGCTATTGGTAGGGACGGCTGGTTCATCGCTGTCAGATCCATGACTGGATTGGTTGCCGAAGCCATAGGGGTAGTTCTTGCTGCCGCGAAGCTTGCCACGCCAGTGTTCGTTGTCGTTTCGGAGTTTGTGTGCATCAACATGTTACGCTCCTCCATCGCCAAAGTCGTCGCCAAAGATCCGCTGCTGGTTGTCGGTTGCGCTCGCTTGGTTCACGTCAAAGCCGCAAAGTCTGCAAAATATTGACGTGCAAGATGCACTGAAGAATTGTGCAAGGTAGTCCTCCGGATGGGTGAAGTATTCAGATGACTCTCCAACATTGTTGCGCTCTGATACCAAGTGTTACATTGAAGAGAGCATAGATGGTGAATAGGTAGAAGTTGCGAGGTAAAGCACTATTTAGAATTCGGGACACTTGAGCAGTTTAAAGTTGTCGGTAAGTGTACTTCTATGACAAGTGTTGAAAGGATCAAACATATATATATATATATATATATATATATATATATATATATATGTTTGATCCTTTCAACACTTGTCATAGAAGTACACTTACCGACAACTTTAAACTGCTCAAGTGTCCCGAATTCTANCGGTAAGTGTACTTCTATGACAAGTGTTGAAAGGATCAAACATATATATATATATATATATATATATATATAAGTGACGAGCTACTAATGAAGCATTGCCGAGGTCGTTGGAACAAATGTCGAGCGATGCATGTCGAGTCGCGTCGTGAGTGGTCAGATTCGACAAGGTCCGTTGGGAAGTCGGGGGTCCTAGAGAATTGATGGTGAAGATGCGCGATGCATCTTCGTAAACCTAGATTTGTCGAGAGTCGACGAGAAGTCGACTGAAAGGTTATGACACTTCTGTTCATAGGTTTGCAATAATGGTCGAAGCTATCAAAAGGTTCGGGAATATCCACTTGGGACGGGGCAGTTGGCCAGTTTGCCCTCAGCCGTCGGAGTGAATATCGTAGTCCTCGCGACGTGATGGGCTATTTGTGTGGTGACAAAAATGCCCACTCTAGAAGACTAGGGACTCGTGTACCTCTGTTCCGTGACATGGATGGAACGATAGACTAGATACCCACCATGCCCAAATTTCAAGCTAACATACGAGCACATATTGAATTTGGAACGGCATTCCCTGTACGTTTTAGCTTTAAAGTTGTTACATCCACAGGTCAAAAAAATGCAAAGACGCATCCAAAACAAAGCGCCTGACCGCTTTATCATTGCTACATGAAATGCAATGATATAATGCTGACTTCATCATGCTCTTGGACAATGTCAGACCCATCTTTTGAGTTTTTTGTGATTTCTAGGGAGGGGTTTGTGTGGGGTTAGCGTTGGAAGTCTGATAAACCCTATGCGTTGAAAGGGAATCTGCTAGGCCCTGCTACCGCGAGACCCAGAACATGCCCGTGCAAAATATAAAACCCTCAACCTTGAATGCACTTAGGGATCGGGTTTGAAAGGAATGTTCACGCGAATCAGGGGTGCTTTGTATGTCATAAAAAGAGAGTTGAAAATTTGAACTTGGCGTTTTCTCTTGATCACGATGGAGCGATGACCGTTACTTTTATTTTGCTTTTCAACGTGTAATCCCCCTTGTACAATTTAGGGTTTTGTATGTTTTGCACGGGCGGGGCCCGCGTAAAACATAGAACCCTACATCATCAACCGCCAACGTCCGTCCACGGTTGACGATGGGTGGCTACCTCAACACTAAAGAACCCTGATGGTTGAACCCTTCCCCTCTCGTTGAATCAAGGAGGAAGGTAGAGTTGAGGATGTTCCCACCACAATGTGAAATGTGAGCTCATGAATTCTTGGCAAGAAATCATTCATGAAGAGGAGGTTTGAAAAGTTATGCTCGTTACATTTGAGTTTTGCACGCGCCTTTATGGAATTCTTCTGTTGATTGCTAGCTAGGACAATCCAAGTTTGTTGTTGGTAGGTTACGAGGAAAGGCGCAATTATTTTGGAGGTTGAAAAAGAACGAGAAACTGCCCATCATTCTTGCCATACAAGTTGCAAAAGAGAGGCTCGTAGGATCAACAATGCAACATTGAGAACATTTGGTCTGAGTGGGCCAATAAGGAGGGCCAAGGTTGTGGGGGGATGAGTGGCGAAAGTAGACATATAGAGGATTTTAAGTCTGTCGTGAAGGGGTTAATGGCATGGGCATAGGAGGAAACAGTTTTCTTTGGTTTCTTCCTTCGTACAAAATGGATACTCGTCCCATTTTGGCGGAAGCGGGTGCGTGGAGCAACTCGCTATGGAGCCCAACTTGGTTTCGATGTCTTTCATTTTAAGATCAAATGGTAAGAAAACTCACTGATCACTGTTTCTCACTGATCAAGCGCCGAGGAAAACAGACACTGGGAAATTTGTCTTGCCACTCGGCCTCACATCACGGTGTGAGGCTGTGTGGAAGGATAAGGTGATGATGTATTTTGGCAAGAGAAGGTGAAGATGGGGAGAAATAGTATCCTATAATGCTCAGTCTAGATGCAAACTCCAATTATCATGTCGTCATCCGACAGGAAGACAGGCGTGATTTGTCTATGAGTAGGATCAAAAGGTCAAGCCCAACGATGGGGGGTGGGGGTTAGGGAGATAAAACCGACTATGAAGGGCAATGTTGTATGGATGTTTGCTTGTGTTAGGTGATAAACAGTACGGATTTGAATGACCTGTGAGGTCGTAATTTATGAAGTGCGATGTGTATGCACGTGCTCGAAGAAGGGAAGGGCATTCTTCTATAGCTGTTTTACAGGATCACATAAAGGAATCCTTTGTTTGAGAGAAGCGCACATCGAGCTTAGGACAATGAGGAGGGTGATTGCAGAATTTTGTTTTATAATGTGACGTTGAGAGTGACGGATCATCGCTCTCGCTACTATGGACCAGAAGCATTATCCTTTTGGTCGAGGAGGAAACGATTGAAGGCTATGTCCTCTCATTAACTCTTTTGGATTTTTGGCTCCTCGTGATCGACTGAGCCGGGGAGTTGTCTCGGCACCAAAGGCCATCCAAGGATTGAAGTAGCTCCCTTTGCGATGGGATTTTAGGTGGCAACAGATATAGGTGTGGGTATTCCCACCAAATAGTGAAAGATGAGGAGAGGCTCAGTCTGCAAGAAGGTTCATGGACAGCAAGTTTATAGAGTCTGATGGGGCGGAAGAAGTCAGGTTCCAAGGATTTCAGACAAGACCGGGATTTCCTTTCTCCTCTAGCTGTGATCATGGAGGATATAAGCCATAGGGTACCCTAATGCTTTTTTTAAAGACTTTTTAAACATTTTTGATGTGTTAGTTGTGATTCGCCCTCTTATTTAATTATTTGCTGGTACTCATTTTGGGCGAATTTTGTTGAGTGCGTTGTCTTAATTTCGTTTTTTTCGACCCCCAAGCAAGCCGTTTCAACCTCTGGAGCGAACAGTTTTTGGTGTCGGTGGCTATCCTTTTTTTTTGGTGGTTTAGACTGCATTAGAGATGAGGGAAGCTCTGGTGCACCCTTGAGGGTCTTTCTGCTGAAAGACGCCTTCCTGGCGGGAACTTACGACCATCGGTCGCGTTCCATGTACAAAGTACACCACTGTAGCTACCCACGGATCCTCGTCCATGGGTGATGTTGGACTCTAACCCACTAACCCCACCCCTAACGGCACCTTCGCCATGGGTCGTAACCCCGTGACAGGGGGTCCCCTGCTCATACATTGTATGTACAGCGGAGTACTGATCCCCCCAGGTGTGATGTGCTGCTTATCCAGATGTTGCGAAAGTTGATGTGCAGTGTGAACTGCGGTGGAATTTTGTCGCTATGTATGTCGCATATAGGGTTAGCTTCCCTGAGTCGGATTGTTTGCAATTGGCTTTGTTTACTAAGTTTCCTGTGGCTGTTTAACACCGTTATGGTGTTGATGTGATTTAATAATGAATTCATGATTCGAATGGCCAGCATTGCGGTCGGATTTCTGAGATTTTTCTGTTCTTTAAGCGATACATGTGAGCGGTATCTCCAGATTTCAGAGAAGGCTGTCGCTTGGAGGAGTTGCCACCATTTGAAGCGGTGCCCTGCGCCGTTGAAGATGAAAGGTGAGGTTTCTTCTCTGTTTCCGATGTATTTTAGACTTTCTAGTAGTTTGTCTATGATTGGTTTGATTCGTGGGCAAGACTGAAAAGCGTGTTTTAGAGTTTCGCTTCGGAGGTCACATAGTGGGCAGATGTTCTCGAAGGGAAAAGGGAGGAAGTGCAGTCTTTCTCTTACTTTGATACACCGGAATAGAATTCGTAGTAGGAAATCTTTAGCCTTTGGTGGGATGACTTCTGTTTTACTGATTTGTGTTGAGGAGTGAATCAAGATTTGTGTGTTTTCGTTTTCCCATTTTTTGATGTATGTCGGTTGCTCTTTTTTTCCTGTTGTTTACAATGATTTTGTAGAGTTCCATGAGCTTCAGTGTTTTTCCCTCTATTCGCCATGCCGGGCTGACGACATTTGTACAGACGCCCAAAAAGAGCGAGTCGTTCGTCTTGTGAACTGGTGTCCACAAATCTGGGATTTCGTACTCTTGCTCTGGGAATGATGTTTCTTGAATTTTAGAGTCGTAGTTGACCGTAGGTGCTTTTGCTGTGAAAGTTGTGGTTCCATGCTTGATGCGATGTATGAAGTCTGGCTGACCTTTTGAGCATGTTGTCATAAACCAGAATTCGGAACCATTTTTATTGTCTGGTGTCTCCCCTAGGATGGATTTCCTCCAGTTGTCGGGGACATTTTTCTTTATTCTGTTGAGTGAGTTGACTTCCTGTTGGGTGAAAAAACCGTCGGGTCATGGTGAGTATAGTAGGTAGGATTGTGCAACATCCGGAAAGAGGTCCTTAAGTTGTACTTCTTTTTCTAGTAGAAAACATTCTCTTTTGTCCAAACCGTACGGCATGCTGGGTTTTTTTAGCCAGAAACGGTTGAAGGCTACATATTTTTGGAGGAGTTCTTGGCGAAAAAAAGTTAGTGAGCGGAATTTGGGATTTGTAGTTAGGAAGGCTTGGAAGCACTCTAACCATCGTGATTGGACGAGGTTTTTTGCTTTCAAGATTGCCGGATGTGGCATGAAAAAGTGGCCCTTTTTGGGAAAACTTTTCGAATGACATGCTACACTTTTCCATTTGTCCGGTGTTGATGTGAAGAACTTATAAAATCGTAAGGCTTGTTGTGCTTGGATCAGAAAGGGCGGCCATATCATCCCTAGTCCCCCTTCTGACGTAGGGGTGATTGCCAGGTTTTTGTTGATGAAGCGAAGCTTGCCGTCCTTCTTGGTTGCGGATAGAAAGTTGAGAAGAATAGTATTGATTTGGTTGCAAATCTTACTCGGTGGTGGGCATAGGTCTGATAAGAACATTAATTTCGGGATGAGGTATGCTCTGATGACCAGTACCTTGGTTAGAAGGGGCAGGTGACCTTATTGCCACATTTCCGCTGACTATGAGATGTTTGTTGTCATCTTCTGCCAAAGTATTGCGGAGTGTATATCGTGATCCAGATTTATACCAAGGATCCTTTGTGGTTCAGTAGTTACTTCGAAGGGCGCGTTTTCTGGTGCTTGCGTTTCTGGAGTCGCCGGAAAAAGTAGCGTTTTGGAGACATTTGCTTTAAGGCCGGTTAGGGTTGTGCTCATTTCGAGTATCTCCGATGATTTTTCAAGGTTGCGATCGTCTTTGACGAAAATCGTGGTGTTGTCCGCATATGCACCGAACCCAGGACAGATACCAAGATCCGTTAGGGGTTTGTCAATATGCTGGTTGTAATACTGGTTGAGTGGCTCCATCGCAATTATAAAAAGGAGTGGGGTAACCGGGCAGCCTTGTCTTACTCCAGAAAAGGTTGTGATTGAGTCTGTGAGATGTCCGTTTAACAAAAAACGTGTCTTAGTTTCTGTGAGTGTTGCCTTGACCCATGTTACGAATTGCGAGGGCATGCCCATTTTTTGCATTGTTTGGTAGAGATGCAGTCTAAGAAGCGTGTCGTACGCCTTTTCGAAATCCGCCAATAGGAATGTCAAATTTGTTTCTGTTTGGGCCGCCCAGTGTTGCAGGTCAAAAATGACCGATAAGGTGTCCTTAATGTTCCTGCCATGTACGAACCCTGTGTGTTCCGTGCTGATGACATGGGGTAGAATTTGCCGAAACCTATTTGCCAAAATTTTTGCCAGGATTTTGTAACTTGTATCTAGTAACGAGATTGGCCTGTAGTTTTTCATATCTGTTGGCTCGCCTGTTTTGTAGAGCAGACAAGTGACGGAATCCGTTGTATCGGGATGCGAGTGTGGATTTGCCAGGAATTCATTGAAAGTTTTCAGCAGAAGTGTTTCGACGCCTGCCGGGTTCGCTTGATAGAACTCTGTTGGAATCCCGTCCGGTCCTGGGCATTTTCCTTTTGCGAGGGAGGCTATGCTCTTCTGGATTTCCTGTGTTGTGATAGGTGTGGTCAGGATTGTGAGAAGTTGGCTCGGTACTTGTCTGAGTGGGGGGATGCGTGGTCTCGGGCCAGAGTGCGCGGGTGGCGTGAAAAGTTTTTTGTAAAACTGCGTGATGACCGAGCTTAGGTTAGCGTGGTCTGTTGTCACTGTGCCGTCGCCCGTTTTTAGTGCGGTTATTGCTGTTGCTTGTTTCCTTGCTCTGATGAACCCAGTGAGTACCTTGGATGGTTTATGGATAATTTATTTGTACTCAAGGTGAGCCATGGTATGTAAACATTCTTGTTTTTGTTTTGCGTATTTGGCCAGTTCTTGTTCTGTTTTTTTCCAGTTGTTGCCAAAAGCAGGGGTTCCATGGTTCCGTGCAGATTCCTTGTTGTAAGGATAGCATGTCCTTCTCCAGTTTCCTTATGGTTTCTTGGCAGCGTTTGTGTTCTTGTGCCCCGTATGCCCGGAAGCTGCGTTGAATCATAGTTGTGTATTCTTCCCATGTGGCAGCTTTTGTGTCTTTGAGTATTTTTTGCCCGAAGGGTCTTGTAAGGAGAGATGTGTTTAGCTTCCAAACACCCTTTCCTTGTTTGCATCCTGGGCCGAGCTGGATCTTCACCATTGGTGCTGCTATGTGGTCCGACATTTGCGATGAGATCGGGATGTGTATGTTGCCAGCTATTTGAGAGGTTATTGTCGTTGCGTTATAGATGTGATCTATTTGCGACGATGTTTTATGTGCTGCCGAGTGAAAAGTGTAAACAGTCTCTTGTGGCTGTGAAAGTCGGAAGCTGTCTTCAAGGTCGTGTTTCCTACAGATTGTGAGTAGATGGTTTCCGTCTTTGGATGACGCTGGTGGTAGTCTGTCGATTGGCGGCAGGGTGGTGTTTGGATCTCCGGCTAAGAAACATGTTTTAGAGTTCTTGAGGAAAACATTTAGGAATTTCCAGAAAGTTTTTCTTTCCTGTAGGTGGGGTGGGGCGTAGACAGCTGTGATCGTGAAAATCTGCTTGTCTAGTTCGAAAGTTGCACTTGGTATCCTATTGTCTTGGCCGACTATTGAGTTTTTGAGTGAGAGTCTTTTCTGGTCATAAATTATAATGATCCCCCCCGTGTGGATAGAAGGTGATAGGGCAGTAACTGTTTTTTGTCGAACGTTTTTCTCAAAAAATGCACACTTCTTGTCTGTATCAAGGCGGGTATCAACTAGGATGCAAATGGTTGGTTTTTAGGTTTCTAAGAGTTGTGTGATGTGCGGTGTTTTGTGGTGACTGGTGAGTCCGTTGACATTCATGGATGCGATTGACAAATTGTGTTTGCGTATGGGGTTGTTATCTGCCATAGGTTGTGCTTGACTTGTTATGTGGAGTTGAGGGCCATCTGGAGTGATGCCATCAGTTCTGTGTACAGTTTTCCGTAGGAGTGTTTGCTGCAACATTTCCTTCTCTTTCGTGGTTGTGAGGGGTTGGGTTTCGTTTACTACCAGTCTTTTCCTTTTTCTATTAGTCTTCCTCCGCGTAGGTTGTGCCTCGGTTGTTGCACTGGGCGGGGGTAGATGAATTGTGGTGTCTCTTTTGTCTATGGTCTGCGAATGCTCAAGGGGGGGAGAATGTCCATGAATTTCACTTTGTGTAAATGGGGTACATTCCTCTTTTCGGTTGAGTGGGTTTTCAGTGCTGACTTCGTCCGGAGGAAAGCTGTCCTCAATTGCGTCCTGTAGTATCTTGAGTAGCTGTAGTTTCTCCTTGTCGTTCGTGATGCGATGACTGCGTGAGGGGTCAGGCCTGTTTGTTCTCCGGTGATTTCCCAGGTGCAAAACATTGCGGAGAGAGGTGATGAGTTTTAAGCCCCGCTTCCATAGTGATTTCTCGTATTGTCTCAGGGAGGTAGCTGCGTGCAGCACTGAAAAGGCCAGTGACCAAAAGCGGGAGGTATGAAAATATGACGATTGGTTTCCGTCTCTAGAGTAGTTATTGTTTCTTTCTGTATAGGTTGTTTTTTGGTGAAATGTTCGGTGGTCAGCGAAGATGGGTTTCCTTATGAGACCTGTCTCTTGAATTACGGATAAAGGGAGGAACCAAAGGACCAATCTTCTGTATATGTTGAAATCTTTCTTGCTTTTTGTTCGTTTACTGACATGTCGGTGTCGGTGGCCATCCGACATCGGAAATCGAGCGATCGCGTGACCGGATGAGGTCGACGCAATCGCACTTTAGATTTCGTGCGACTGCCAGGGTCGAACGACACTTGGAGGATTAATAAATTGTATTCGTTTTACTCATAACAATATTCGGTTTGTAGCCGAATAAAAGAAATCGTTGTCCCCGAATAATTACTCAACATCAAAATCAAAAAGCAGTAGGGTATGTTGTAGAGAATATGGGAAAATGGTGATTTCTTGCGTATGAAAGGAGAATGGTGGGGCCCAACGTCCCTACTCGATGAAGTGGGAGAGAGTGGTGCGGATGATCGACCATACAAAGTTGTAGGCTAGAGGTTCTAATGGTCCAAGGACAATGTGAATCAGATCGGATGAACGTATGGGAAAGAAGGATTAATAAAACTTTGTAACGCACTACGTTAGTCTATGAACTTGGCTAAACCATATAAGCCACATACTTGTGAGGCAATTCCTCAAAGAGAGGATGAGGGGGTCGGAGTTCAGGTTCAAAGAGAAGGAAGTGTTGGGATTTAAACATCCATCAAGAGTGGACAGTCTTAGAGTTTTGTTTTTGTCAGGTTGAGTGGGAAGTTTTCTCGCTTGGAAAATACTGGAGTGCTAGTAGCTCTGCGCTTCTTTGGTGGCTCCTTTGGAGTAGGCACGTATAACTTGTTTGCTCCTTTCGTAAATGTTTGTAGTTCTTTCTCTTCGTCGAATACAACTGGACCGTAAGCACTTACCTGTACCGGAATAGCCTGGAGATCAGTCACAGTGTGAAGTATCTGATGGCCTGGGTGTTTTTTCAAGGCAAGGGAATCTTGCAATAACATAAGAGATGCAATGTGTGACAAATGCTTTACAAACACATTTTTCTTAAGAAAGTCATTGTTTCCACCTAACTTACGTCGCACACAATATTTGTAGGGACATTAAGATCCACTTTTAACATGAATCACTTTTCAGCTTCAAAGAATTTAATATGTTATAATATCTGGACATTTATTCAAATGAAATGATATCCAGAACCTACAAACAATATGCCATGAGTCCTCCAGCCTCTTACACTCAGCAATCATAGATGATGAACAGATAGAAGTTGTGTAGCCAAGGATGATCTGGAAACAAATGACGCATAAATGATTTGTAAGCAATGTTAAGCATGTTTTTGTGATAAGTGCCAAAAACCTCCAGCATTTTCGTGTATGTAGGTAAACAAGAACGAGTCATACATGGGGTTCTGGGCACTCGAATCATGCGATGGCTTGCCGCCCCATAGAACAAGTGTACATCAAGTTGGTGTAGTCTGAGTACCTTTTCCAACCCCTGCAAGCCAGGGTTGCGAGTCGTCTACTCATACCGAAATTCACCGCTTGGTAGTCCCATGACTGCATTTACATCGACTTCCACGGGCCAAGGAAATAACAATGGAACAAAAAGCAATTTAGGGTAGCTGCCGTGGATCATTTCTCCAAGTACGTGAAAGTGAGGAATCTTCCCAAGAAGTGCTCCGTGAAGGGAGCAAAGAAGATAGATGAAGGTTCACTGTGCAAAGAGAACTTCATCTACAAAGATTGTTTTCACAAGTTTGGCGGATGTCTGGTGGTGCAGATATGCAACGGCAACAAGTTTGTTGGAGCCTTTATGGGCAAGTTGGCCAGGTAGAACACTCAACATCTATACTGAGGGCAGTTTCATCCTTGGACTCAGGGACAGGTCGAGCAAATGCATGAGGTACTAGACCGTGCCATGGCCACCGTAGAGGACACAGACTGGGAGGAGGTATTGCGGAGAACAACATTCCATCTCAACGCCACACAGGTTGTCTCCGCCACCTTCTCTCTTCATCCACTTCTGATTGGCCAGGAAACGCACTCGGCATTTTGAATGTCGCAGAAAGAGCTGAAGCTGCCTGAGTGGGACCATGTTGCAGAGACCTTGGACCTGGCAATGGTGGTGCAAGGTAAGCTCACCAAGGGGGAGCAAGAGGGAAGGAAGAAAAACTGAAGGAACATAGAAGTAGATGTTGGATAGGGAGATCCTCAACATTGAAAGAGAAGGGGACGCCCGCCTCAGCACATTTGTAGCAGCCTGCCACGCGTGCGAGAGGGCCAATACTGGCCTCAACATGCAGCGGTTCAAGGACACTTTCATCATCGCCCGATCCTTCCCTTACAGACGAAGGGACATCAACCCGACCCAGAGCATGTTCTTTTTGTACCTTGAGGACAAGGGGTACCTGTAGTTAGAAGGAAGGAATGGATGCAATCACCAATACGTGCCTGTGATGGAGTATGTATTGCTGCCAAATTCATGGCAAAGTCACATCCTGCTCACTAGGTAGAGGCTTCTAGAAGATGCCCTGGCGGAAGGAGATCGAGGCCGGTGGAAAGAAAACTGCCTAAGCGAGAGATGGGGAACTGATGACAAAGGAAGATGGGCCAAAGACGGAGGAAGAAGAGGAAGGACGGCAAGGAGGAAGGGAGTGGGGGATGAATCTTCTGAGTTGGATCCAGAGCATAAGCTGCGGAGTCTTCTCTATGGATAAGGGGTATACTAACCCAGAAAACAGGTGGTATGTGGGTGCCACGGGAAACGTGCGGCCTACCAACAAGAGTTGCCTCGAGGAGTAGGAAATTTCCTGTGGTCCATTTCCAAGTAGATTGTGCATCCGGAGAGTGAGGACAAGAGGAATTTTCATTCCACACTACACATGTACCAAGGATAGCATGAGGGAAAACGCTGAAAGGCCAAGAAGGATGAAAGGGAGGATGTAAAACAGGAAGAAGATGGAGGGGTAAGTATGGAGAAGGAAAGGAAGGCAGCGATCCACCACGAGAACAGGAGGGGGAGGAGGATGGTGAACCTGAGTCAGGGAAGGAAGCAATAGATGCAATTGGCAGCGGAGAGAAGCCATAGGAAAATGGCTTCAACCTCACATCAGTGGATAAGGGAGAAGAGGAGGATGAAGAAAGGGAGCTACAAACGGAGAAGGCCCACAACATGCAGGGAGCTTTCCGACCTGAACACCCACTACACGGGGGAGTTATGGTTAATCTCCTCACTTTTACACACTCTATAACCTACACATACTACTCCTTTAGAGTTGTTACTTCCTATAAGTTTATTGTTGTGAATACACTTGTTACATCACCATTTTCTTAATGAAAAAATGCATTTTTGTTTTCAAGCACGTTTTGAATGCATTTCTTTAAAGCTAAAACAATCCGTTCACATTTACATCATTACATCATGATTACATTTTTTGCAAAATGTAATTATTTGTTTTGCACCGGGCCCATTTCTTTACGAAAACTTCCTTCGTGTCATACATGTCATGCATAGTATTCGCTCGAAACACAGCTAGGATCACAGATGAATAATGGTGAGGCATCGGAACACGTATTGATTTTGCGAGGGCCGTATCCATAGCTTGCTCGACGTCGACCCCCCCCCCCCAAGTCCGAGTGTATCAGGGAAGTGTATCAGGGAGTGTGTTGTGGAGATTCAGAAATATGTACACTCGTGTATTTCATGATCCCCCCTCCAAAATCATGTCGAGTGTATTGGGAAGGTGTATCATGAAGCGCATAATGTATCAACATAAGAATGTACACATGTGTACAAATACACTAGCGCATTAGAACCACCCTCCAAATACATTATCAACTTTGGGGGAGGAGGGGGGGTGAGTTTGCGCGACGACCCAAACTCATATGAAAAATCAACCCCCCCCCCCCAAATTGAAAGGTGTATACGGTTAGTGCATTGGTAAGTGTAGGTGGAAGACATGGCAAGGATAGGACATATGTCTTCCCTATAAAGCAAAGCATTATCAATCGAGGATAACGATCAGAGTAAACAGACAGTTTTTGGAAATCAGAAACCAGGAACTTCACTTACAAGCATTATGCGCAGTCAGCGAGTTGCGATTGACACAAAAAAACCCAATTGGAGGTCCCCTGCCCCCCAAAACACCTCGGGTGTATTGGGGAATTGTATCGGGTTGTATATCGTAGGCCCATTAAAAATAATACACAAGTGTATCAATACACTAGCAAATTAATCTGGCAACACTTTAGGTACACTAGCCAATACACTAGCCTAATACACTTTGGCTTCATGGGAGGGGGGGGGGGGAGGAGGGAGACGACAAGCCCCCCCCCCTCCAAAAGTAGAAGTGTATTTGGTGAGTGTATCGGAAAGTGTAGCCGGTTGAAAACAAAAGAATACATTTGTGTATACTTACTTAAGTTGAACAAAGTTGATCAACATCATCGATTGAAGTCATTGGACAGTTCACAACAGAGGAAGTACAGTCAAACAGAGTACTCTATTGGCATTTTACAATTGAGCCAACCGATCCCCGACTGGAGGTCCGTCCTCCCCCCTCCCTCCAAAACTTAGCATGTCTAACGGGGGAGTGTAGTGGGGAGTGTATTGCAAGATCGCTATATTATGTACACTTGTGTATTTGTAAACGTGTTTTTATGTCGCCCTACACCAGATACGCCCGGCAATACAATATGACATCAAGGAAGGGGGGGGGGGGTGGGAGGTGACAAGCTTGTCTAACATAGAAGAATGAATCTGACTAGTTTAGCCATTTATCTTTGGTAGAAAACCATAAAATAACACGTAAAACATTATGTTAACAAGACTCAAACTGATCTCAATATTTGATCAGATTCATTTGACGGTTTGCAGGAGGTCAACGATTCAAATTCCGGAATTACGTTATGCTAAACCTTGCGATCAAACAAACCCTTCCTCAAGTGAGAGATTCCCTCCTCCCCTCCCCCCCAAAACTCCCATAGAGTATTGGGACAGTGTATTGGGGAGTGTATCCTGCAAATACAAAAAAAACCATTGTAACAATGCACAAAAGTGCATTGTCACATACATGTGTGAAATCAGCCAAACTCTTGATACACTCCCCAGCACAACTTTACCGTTCATCTCAATCTCGTGGGGGGAGGCGGCGGGGGCGGGGGAAGGGGCATGTGAAGAATGCTCGAGCGATGAAAAAAGAGGTGACCATTCGTGCCAGCATCGGTCAGAGGTGCAACATTTCCAATACCAAGGACAATTCAACGTCAGTTACAGAAATACAGACATGACATGAAGTTCAAAATAAAACATGGTAGATAAAAATGTGTATTCATTGACATTAAATTAACTTTCCACAGTAACTGTAGAATATTATTTAAGGATTGTGAGGTCATGTATTTCTCAAGAGATCTCAATGAAAGTCTTGTGGTCATGTACACAAAAGTTACTATGAACATGATCCCAAGTAGCAATTCCTAAGAAACATTGTTGATGGTCTAGGCTAGTTTCCTAGAAGGATCCTCGCCATATGTTTTTGTCTTTGACACACTTAATCCAGTGTGTGGGTTTGGGTGACGGGCAAAAATGACACGGGGAATGGATGTTATCAGGGCAAGGGAAGAATTCAACAAAGCTCTGGTCTGCAAGTATGTCGTAGAGCATCATTTTCCCAGCTCTCATCTACAGGTATGTCGCAGTTGCTATCAACATACCCGCTATCTTGTTCTATTGCTGCTTGCATGTTCACACCCGTTGGTCTGCGGGTATGTTGCTGCTCCTATGAACGCACATAGGAATTGAATCCAGCTCTTGTTTGTAGGTATTCCGCACTTGCGGAAGAGCTAAACCCAATACTGGTCCAGAGGTATGTTGGTGATCCTATCGACGTAAGGAAAAATACGTGGCGACAACTTTCCCGACGAATTGTGTAGCACAGACGACTCCGATTGCCAATCCAGTAACGGACCCCTCGGGTTCGGTAATCCCTTTGCCTCCGCCGTAGCCCGTTGGGCCGACACCTGGCACGATTGGAGGCACCGGCCGACAAACACAAATCAACGAGGACCTGTGCTAAAAAATGTTGGGATTCCATAGCCTCAACACCCATCTTCTCCAACAGCTCAACACGGCAATAGAGGAGCTTTGGGTTTCTCGTGCTCGTGAAGGAGTGCTCAGCGAGGGAAGTATAAAAATCTTGAGTGAGCCCAAATTTGACCGGCACTCCTGAGCCCTTTGATGCCGCAATCTCCAAGGGACCGATGGTTAGTATGTGGCTGACTAGTTTGGCGGTGAACTTCATCGCTGCTGGGGTCAACAACAACAACATGAAAATTGACCTCGCGGCTTCGCTTTTGCGTGGCGCGGCCTTGAGTTGGTGGTCCGATCTTGATGCCGTCCAACGGCAGCAAGAGACCGGTGGAGCTGCATCCACGACTCTCGTAACTGCTCTAAACTTGCCGACCGCAGGCGTATAACCTCTCGAGCAGATCAATCCAATGCGGCATGGCTTTCTTACACCACCAAAAGCATGGAGTGACTTTGAAAGTGATACACTCACTCACCTTGGGGAGCTGAATAAGAAATCTTACGCACGGTGTAGACTCAAATGTCTGCGTCAACAGTCCGGCATGGCTGAGTACACTCAGCGTTTTCACAAAATCGTAACCGCCGGTGACCTCGCTCCCGACAAAGTGTGTTTTCTCTACAACAACGGCCTCAAGCAAGGTATTCAGCCAGCAATTGCCAATTTCAGCATCCAGGGCAACCTCCTATGAATGCCCCTAGTAGCCGGCCGCATCAATACTGCCAACTACAATGCTCGGATGCAAGGATCAAATTGCTGGCATCCCCAAGGCCACAATCCTTACCGTGGTGGAGGAAACTGGCAAAAGACTAAAGCCTTGTCTCCGATGGAAATGGACGCCATCAAACAGCACAATCAACGGCTCTTTTGGACTTGCAAAAAGTTGGGTCGTATCTCGCACGAGTGTCGAAAGTGATGACAGCAAACCAAAAAGGGGGAAAGTTGTAGGAGAAGAGTGAGGAGTCGGGAAATGGCAGATAAAAGGAGCTGATGACGAGGCTCCTATTTGGTCGGCTCACATCTCCATAGAGAAGGGTTCATAAGATCGCAAAGTTTGACGAGGGGTACAAAGGCGACCAACCGACGATACTGGTATGAGTGTAACGAAGGGGTTGTAAAAGTAGCGGAACAGTACGAGAACTACTGGATGGAGGAGCTACTCACAGTTTTTTGGCAATGACATGGGTCGGAAGCTCGGTTTGCAGACTAAACCAAGAGTATTTTAAGCAAAGTGGTCAACGAATGACTGTATATTCACAACTTTGCAAACCACTCCATCTCCAAATCAGAGATCTGCACACCATAACGGTTTAGAGGACTTGTCGAATGAGTGACCACAAAATCATCATCGGGTGAGATTTCATGTATTAGCAAAATGTACAGTTTGACTGGAGTAGTGCAGAAATCTACTCTAGCATTAATGGTAGAAAGTAACACCTGTCTTTGGCCGAGGGACCCACAACGCAATAACGGGTACGAGAAGTAACATAGGAGGAAATAGTAGAGGAAGTTGCGAATGACACAAAATGCCAACTGATATCTCTCAATGTGGCCGATTGATGCTTGAAATGTGAAGCTCAAGCGTGGCTAATCCACGTGGAAGCGGAGAATGCGGAAGAAATTGTAGCTGCTGAACCAACACTGACAACAATGGCATCTGAAAAGTTTATAGCAGTTCAAAAATATTTCGCGGAGCTCATTGAGGAATTAAAAGGAGTTTTTTGCAATACAATACCCCAAGAATTACCACTGAAATGCAACATCGACCATCCAATTGACTTGAAGCCCGGTAGCAGACCGACGGTGAAGGGGATCTATTGGATGAGCGATCATGAGCTAACCGAATTCAAGAAGCAGCTGGATGAAGTATTCGGACATGGGTTCATCCTCCACGTCACTCTATGCAACACCAATCCTTTCATGGTAAAGGAAACAGGACAGATGGGGATGTGCTTGGACAATCAAGCATTGAACAAAATCACCATCAAGAACTGCTATGACCTCTCGCAAGTAGATGAACATTTTGACCAGCGTCGTGGGGCCCGAACATTCTGTAAGAATTTCGTATGCCACGACTATCATCAGATTAGCGTATCTGATAAGGATTTCAAGAAGATAAGATTCCACACCAGATATGGGCACTTCGAGTTCACAGTCATGCCGGTTGGAATCACGAATGCCCCCGCAATGTTTATGGTAGTGATGAACAACATTTTCTTTCTGTACCTCAATAATTGTGTAGCAGGAGGGCCGGTTCGGTCCTCCCTCCTCGCTGAAGAGAGGGGTGGTAGCGTACCGACCCTTGCGTCAGTGAAGGCTGGCCGACGGCTAGCACTTCGCTGGCCGCCGGCCAGCTGGTTGCCGGCCGGCTGGATGGCCGACGGCCGGCCGAGTGACTGGCCGGCCACCAGCCCCCCAGCCGCCAGCCGCTGATTGCGGCCTGAGCCAGATCGGCGGCTGAGGACCCACGAGGGCCTCTAGGACAAGGCGTCGCGGCCCCGTGCCCTTGCCCCCGCTCGCCCTCCTTGCAAGCAAGTGAGCGAGGACAAGGGAGGGGAACGAGGGACGAGAGGCGAGAGAAACTGGCGCGAAATTGCCAGCATGCCTTGCATACGACGGTTTCATGCCAGAACGTCAAAACGTAAATTGAAGTTCGTTTGCAACAAACGTTGACATGAAATAACAAAATAACTCGTGCAAACACACAAGTTTGAGGTAAAAATCCCCGGTTTGGGTCCCAAAACCAAGGGTAGGGTTAAAAACGGAAATGGGCTTATGAAGACTCAAAATATTCGAGTCTCCTTGCTCTCGGTCGTTGACGACGATTGCCCCTCAGTCCTACGAGGGGGGAAAGCCCCTTATGCGGACTGAGAACGCCATTTTACGAACTCCGACGATGACTTCAGAGGAGGATTTGGAGACTCCACCCGTTACAGTGGTTCTTAGAGTCAGACGACCCTCGCGACCAAGGGTTCGACGGAAACGGTGGCTACGTCTCATATAAAACGCCGCCGGCAGCTACAAGCAGTAGCAGAATCGCCAGAAGGGACTACGACATCTACACTTCACAGATTGGAGCCCTGTAAAGTGCGTTAGAGAGCTTGAAAAGAGCTGTACTTGGTGGAGACTATTCCTTCCAGCCTCTCCTCACTTCCAGAGGATTTTGTGGGGCGGGGTGGGGAGTTCCCACCGTAAGAAACCACAAAATACTCCCCATTTTCAAGCCTCTTTCAAAACTCCTTCATCCAAAAATTGGGACAGCGCCCCTTCCCAAGCTTAGGGACTCTCACGGCCTCAGAGCACCCTAAAATGGAGGGTGATACCTTGAAGATTTTGGGTGGCTCGCCAACGCCGACGGCTCAAGGGAGACGCCTCCCAAGAATGTGAGGGGCGTCAAGGAGCGTGAAGAGAAGACAAATGAAGACAAGAAGACAAGAGGAAGACAAGAAGTTGGAAGAGAGAGTGGAAGGCTCGGTAGGAATTGTTAGAATTTTCCTTGTCACTCTTTGCTCTTGTTTTGTGAGCGGCACTCACATTCCTCCTCATTCCATTGTCTTGTAATTTTCTGTTTTCCTAGGTACTAGTCCTTTCCAATCGTTGTGAGTCACGGCTTAGGAAGACTAGTTCCGAAAACCACGACCTTGTGCGGACGTGGTGGCCTAGGAAAACAGAAATTGAATTTGTAACTGTCTCACCGATTGTGAGAGCAAGGGGTTTGTGGGAGGCGATTCGTCCTTAATGGTGTGGGGTGGGACGATCTTCATGTGTAAGTTGCAAGAGCAAGGAGATGGCAAGTGCCGGACCGTCTAAGACCAACAAGGGCAAGGTGGTGACGTTCTCACCACACGCCCTCGGTGGACTCCAAACTTTGGGAGCCTCCACCACGAGCACGGTTGCCAATCCAAAGGCAAGCGTACCGTCTAAGACAAGCATACCGCCTAAGGCAACTGACGCCAACCTCGACGACACCGAGAAGCGTGTAGAGGCTGAAAAAGTACTCGACGAGCACGTCGACACGCACGTGGGCGACCCCCATGCAACGGACGACGCGATGGAGGAGGATCTCCCGGAGGGGGACCCCAACGAAGAGCACAACGCTGACGATGGCGAAGGTGACGAGGATCGCGACTATAGCCATCGTCGTGTGGCAAACTCGAGTCGATTGCTCGAGAAGGATAAGGTGCCCGCCGCATCACCCAAAGCTGCCGACGACAGCGAGACTACTGAGAGCAGCAAGGGCGCTGAAAGCAGTCACACGGGAAGTTCCCGCGAGAATGAGCCGGACGATGACACCGCAAAGGCAAGTCGCGATGACCGTCGAAGGCTTGCGAAGTTTGCTGCGAAGGCGGTAGGCCGACTCAAGATCACCACCAACGGTGGAGATACGGCACCACTCAGAGGAATGGAGGCAGACCCCCTTTCTTACGATGTGGCCGCAATGGGGCATGGCAGCGCCCACTCGAGCATCGTCGCCGACGACAGTCTCCTCCAAAAGGTGGGACTCCTTGGAGGTGTGTACGCAAACCGTATCCTTCTGCAATAGGTAAGGGTGCATGGAAAACGTGAGGCCCCGGAGGCTATCGCCGATGCTCTGACGACATCGGAGCTCAAGTTCACGTTTGCCAACCTGCTAGCCGATGTCGAGTAGAGCATCACGGATCTTGACCGTCATCGCCAGCTGTAGCGCCTGGCCGCCCATGAGGCAAGCCACCGATGTAACGACCCCGACAAGGCGGTTCAGAGCGTGACCCAAGATGCAGCAATAAGCGTAGCGTGCCGCAGCTGCGGATGCCAGTGCTGGTGGTAGCGACGACTTGCCTACCTCGACGACTTTGGGGCCGGTCATGAACACGTCCTTCCTCCACATTGTGGAGACCTTTTGGAAGGGCGTGAAGCTGACCGACTGGCTGAATCGCATGGAGCACGTTCCACGTGTCCACAAGGATCCACTCAGCCAGTGGGGCGACCTTGCCATGACACGGCTTGAAGACTAACTCTTCAAGTATGTGGTCAAGGAGTGGAGTGTGCAGCAGCCGCACCTCGAGTGGCAGCCCATGCCGTGGGAGGCCTTTTGCGCGATCATGCGTAAGAAGTGCACCCAACGTGAGGAGGCGCAGTGTGCCTTCCACAAGATGAAGGACTTTAAGAAGCTAGACAGCTCGCTTGAATCCTACTTGAGCGAGTTCACCGCACTCGTGGAGGAAGCCGAAAGCTTCACCGAGGGCGATGGGACTCAGACCTTCAAGTACCCGGAGTGCATGCTGCTGGAGTTCTTATGTGATGGTCTTGCCAGCGAGAAGCCGAAGGACGAGGCCACCACGACACCCACTGGCCAAGCTTGGACAAGCTGGAGGGCGTTGTGCGACTACATGAGCATAGTGTATTCGGCAAACCCGAAGCACTACCCTGATGCACGGCCGAACGGGCGTACACAGCAAGGCCACGACATGCGCGTGGACGCTGTAGGGGCTATTGGGTCAGCTGGACAGCGAGGCGGAGCCAAGGGCAAGCAACCTGCAAACCCTCTAGCCAAGAAGGCTGGTGGACACAAGGGCCACAACAACAAGCATAGCCGCGAGAATGTCGAGCTGTAGGTAGCATGTGAGCGCCGCAACGCAGCCTTGCACAAAGGGCTTTGCCACAACTGCATGTAGCCGGGCCACTTTAGAGCTCAGTGCCCTGAGGCTGCTGGTGGTGGACAAGAGGCCACGGCGTTAGCTGGAGCAGCAACACCTCATGGGGATGGTGCACCAGGAGGCTGCGGACAGGGCCATGGACAGGGTCGCGGTCTCGGCAATGGGCCCGGCCGAGGTAACGGACAAGGCCGTGGGACGGGTTTTCCCCACCCCTGAGTGACATTAGTGGAGACCACTCAGGGGTAAAACTGGATCACGAGTGTGGGTTCATGTTTTCAGATGAGGATGTGAAACAATTTGGGTTTTTGACGAGTTCAAATTTCTCTGTTGTTTTCTCTTCTCTTGTTGACGTGCATTCCACACTTGCTGACCGACATTGCCCACTAAACCTTGCATCTCCGGACAAGATGCATGGTCATACATGCTTAGTGGTGGCGACACCGACCACTGTGCAAGAGTTGTGTGACATAGTGATTGAAGCAAATGCCCTAAAAGCAATGAGTTCAATCACGTTTGCAGTACCTTTAGTCGACGATTTTAACCCAGTCATGTGGACTTGAGTGGGTGAACCATGGGAGTTGCGATGCCCGTCGTACAGATTTCGTGTTTATCACAAACTTAGCTAGCCTGTTCACTCGGAAGAGTGGAGGTAAAATGATGATGTAATTCAAAGGACACCTAGTTGGTGCTCCCGTGAACGTACTGGCTGATACTCAAGGAGACGACTCCTTTGTTAGTCTTGGCTTTACCCGACAGGTGGGCCTAAAGTACGAGCCATCGGATGGCGCAGTTGTCGTCGGTGACAACCGTACAATACCTATGATCGGTACCTATAAAGCAAAAATTTGTATTTGAGGTTATACACAGAGTGTCACGTTGGGCATACTCAACATTCTTGATCCGTTTGACATTGAGCTAGGCGTTCCTTGGCTCCGCAAAAACAAAGCTGTGATGTAGTTTGAATACACGCTTGATATTCTGAAAGGGACAGCATCGCTTTACGCTTATTCCGAGTACGGAATTGTCACCGACTCGACTCAAAGTCCATTCCTGCTTGTCTGCGATGCAGGTCAAGAGATGTATTCGACAAGGTTGTCGGCACTTCTTGGCTCAGCAGCATAAAGTGGAGGACGACGTGAGAGAAGACACGCCACAAGAGATGAAATCCTTATTGGCGGAGTTCTCGGATGTATTACAAGACCCGCCGGCTGGGTTTCGACTAGAAAGGCACATGGGCCACATGATTCCGCTGCAACCGGAGGCGACTCCTCTATTCAGACCAATGTATTGCCTTAGTCCAGCAGAAAGGCGAGAGGCCGGACGCCAAATCAAAGAGTACCTTGCAAAAGGATGGATCGAGCCTAGTAGCTCGTCGTACGGTCCGTCGATGCTTTTTGTGAATAAAAAGGGTGGTGGTTTACACATGTGCGTGGATTACCGAGCGTTGAACAAGCTGACGGTGAAAATTTGACCCCCCTTACTGCTGATTGAGGACCTTTTTGACCAACTCCAAGGCGGAAGAATACTTTCATCCTTGGATTTGTCTCAAGGGTACCATCAAATCCACATCACGGAATATGATGTGCCCAAAACCGCGTTTCAAATGCACATGGGACACTATCAGTTTGATTGTTATGCTTCGGGCTTACAAATGCCCCGGCAACCTTCGGAGGAGAAATGAACCGAACGTTCGCCAAGAAACTCGGACAGTTTGTCTTGGTTTACAAGGACAACATCCTGGTTTTCTCCAAGTCAATGGAAGAGCACGTAGAACATCTGCGCAAAGTTCTCACAATCCTTCGGGAACATAAGTTCTATGCGAAAGTGAGTAAGTGCAAGTTTACACAAGATGAGATCGAATACCTTGGACACATCGTCGGCAAGGACGGCATCCGTGTCGACCCACGAAAGGTCCAAGCCGTTGTGGACTGGCCACGCCCCCAAAATGTTGGGCAGATTCAGTCTTTCCTCGGCCTTGCAAACTACATTCAATGGTTTGTGCAAGGATATTCGACCCTGGTAGCACCACTAACCAGGCTCATGCGAAAATACGTGCGTTGGGAATGGACATCGGATTGCGAGAACGCTTTTCTCAAAGTCAAAGAGCTTCTATCCACGGTGCTCATCCCACCTCTTGCGGATCCATCGCAATCGTGGAAGGTTCGATGTGATGCATCGGTAGTAGGACTCGGAGCCGTCCTCATGCAGAACCGTCACCCACATGCGTATGAGAGCCGGGAGCTCATCCCCGTGGAAACGTAGTACATGACTGGGGATCAAGAGCTCTTTGCGGTAGTACATGCTTTCAAGATGTGGTGTTGCTACCTCGAGGGTAGTGAAGGGGGTGTGACGGTCGTGACCAACCATAATCCATTGGTGTTTTTCCAAATGCAACCGAACCTGTCAAGACGATAGGCGCGTTGGAGCAAATACCTGAGCTGATTCTCGTTCACATGGGAATATCCGCCACGATGCATCAATGTGGCCGATCCACTAAGTGGACAGCCTGTGGAAATCAAAACAACCACCAAGGTCGGTGGGTGTTTTATGGCCATTGCATCAACAATAGTACAATCCATAGACCCCCTGCACCTCTGTTGCAACCACCACGAGAGATTATCCATTATAATGATTTTGTAAACAGGATCCGGATGGGATACATTGTGGATTTTTTGTTTCAAGAATCTTGAAATCTAGACAAGTACGGCTTGGTGGAGGTTACAGGAATTTTCTGACACGGAGAACAAGTTGTTGTGCCAAACCCGGGAGACTTCCGAGCAAATATTATCTCCCAGTTCCACAATTTGCCGGTCGTAGGTCATGTGGGACCTCGAAAGACTGGACATGCACTCTCGGACCACTAGTGGTGGCTAGGATGGAGTGTCAATGTCTGTAAATTTTGCATGACATGCGATCCATGTCTCCGGAATAAGGCTAGTAACAAGAAGCCTGCTGGACTCCTCCAACAGATTCCCATTCCTGGGACTCCATGGGAGTACGTCAGCATGGACTTCAGTGCTGGTCTTCCGGGCACGGCCCGTGGCCACGATGCAATGCTAGTGGTTGTGGGTATTTTGACAAAGATGTCACACTTCATTCCTACAACCACTGACGTGAACGCAGAGGAGACCGCTTGTCTCTTCTTTGAGGGTGTCGTAAAGTACCACGGCTTGCCGTTGCGCATCATCTCCGACAGAGATCAAACGTTTGCTAGTAATATCTGGCAAAAGACACACGATTACTTCGGCAGTGAGTCGCAAATGTTGTCAATATTTCACCCTCAAACTGGCGCATAAACTGAGCGCATGAATCGCACTCTGGAGCAGATACTCTGCATGTACGTGGACCCTGCCATGCATGATTGGGACAAATTCCTAGCACCGGCAGAGTTTGCGGTGAACAACTCGGTGAACGAGTCCACGCAGTTCACACCATTCGTGTTGAACAGTTGTCGGCATCCAATGGTACCCTCTTCGTTGGTCAAGAGTGGGAGTACATAAGGGTATGTTCCTTCCGCTCAAGCCTTTGCCGAGCGTATTGACTCCTTGTTACAGGAGGCAAAGGGTCAACCTCAAGCAGTTCGGCAGCGAGAAAAGGCATATGCCGACAAAGGTCACCGGGAGGTCTCGTTTGACATCGGTGACAAAGTGCTCCTTAGCACCAAAAAACTTCGACTCAAATTGCTAGGGGCAAGAAAACTTCTATTGAAGTGGATTGGGCCGTTCCCCATTGTGGCACGCATCGGGCCAGTGGCATACCGATTGCTTCTTCCACCGAGTATGGAGATACATGACGTGTTTCATATGAGCCCACTAGCTCCATACACGGGAGACAGAACCGTTCAGCCACCGCCAGCAGTCCTTGCGTCCAACGGCCAATACGAGGTCCTTTGCCTACTCCAGCACCGAGAGCGTATTCTTCGGTCGCGCGTTGATAGGGAGTACCTCGCTCATTGGGCCGGGTGTGGACCTGGCTATAATTCATGGGAGCACGAATCTTGGTTACCTACAGGGGTGGTCAACGAGTACTGGAGCGAGCTTGCAGCTTGCACAAATTGATGTGTGGCAAGAGGTACCACCCGAACACGGAAAATGTGAACAACATTCCCACAGGGCAGCATTCATAAACAGCGAGCATAGGAGGTTAGGGACGCCCAACATGGTTGTCGCGTGGACGCTCCACCCTAAAGGGGGGAGGCCGCCAGCCGTGCTGACCTACAAGCTGCAGCTTAGGTCCAAGTACCATGCACATGTTCATGTCTAGCTGGTGATTGAAGTTATCACTTTTCTTTCACAATGTTGATGACTCACTAGCTGAAAATCCTGCTTGTTGTTCATGAACTGAGACGGTTCCTAATAAGTGGGGAGGAATGTAGCGGGAGGGCTGGTTTGGCCCTCCCTCCTCACTAAAGCGAGGGGTGGTAGCGCACCACCCCTCGCGTCAGCGAAGGTTGGCCGACGGCCAGCACTTCGCTGGCCGCCGGCCAGCTGGCTGCCAGCCGGCTGGACTGCCGACGGGTAGCCGAGTGAGCAACCGGCCACCAGCCGACCAGTCGCCAGCCGCCGATCGCGGCCTGAGCCCGATCGGCGAGTGAGAGCCCGCGAGGGCCTCAAGGGTGAGGCCTCGTGGCCTTGGGGCCTTGCCCCCACTCGCCCTCCTCGCAAGCGAGCAAGTGAGGATGAGGGAGGGGAACGAGGGACGAGAGGCAAGAGAACCTGGCGCGAAATTGCCAGCATCCCTCGCACGTGACGATTTCGCGCTTGAATGTCTAAATGTAAATCAAAGTTCGTTTGTGACAAACTTTGACATAAAATAACAAAACAACTCGTGCGAACACACGAGTTCGAGGTACAAATCCCCGATCTGGGTCCCAAAACCAGGGGTAGGATTTTGAAACGGATATGGACCTCCGGAGACTCGAAATATTCAAGTCTCCCTGCTTTGTGTCGTTGATGATGATGGCCCCTCAGTCCTGCGGGGGTGGGAAACCCGTGGCGCGGGCTGAGAACGCCATTCTATGAACTCCGACGACGACTTCAGAGTAGGAGCGGGAGACTCGACCCTTTACAGACTTTAACGTTGTGTATCTTGACGACATCCTCGTGAAGTGTCGCACCCCAAAAGAGCACAATCTATACACGTGAAAAGCTCTTGAGGTTTAACAAGGAGGTAATGTTTTGGGGAAACTCTCAAAGTGAGATTTTTGTCGCTGTTTTATTGAGTTTTTGGGCCACGTCGTTGGCGGTGGACGGATGACCATGGATCCAAAAAAGGTGGAGGCAGTCATTGGCCAACGCCCACAAATGTTCGTGACATCCAAGGGTTTTTGGGCTTTTGCGACTAGTACCGTCGGATCGTTAAACACTATGCACGCGTGTGTGCACCTCTCTCTCGTGTCACGCATAAAACCACCAAGTGGAACTGGGGGAACATCGAACAAGAAGCGTGTAACTCTTTGAGAAATGCTCTGGTCTCGACGTCAGCCTTATGATTGGCAAATCCAACAGCGGACTACATCATGGCCACTGATGCCTCCGATCAAGCCATCGGAGTCGTTCTCCTCTAAGACAACGGCAGTGGAGAACAACTGATTGCTTATGTCAAGAAACCTACGAGGGCCGGAAACAATCTACCCGATACACGAGAAAAAGATGCTTGAAGTCGTGCACGGATTCAAGACATGGCGATGCTGCCTAGAATGTCGGCGATGCATTGTCTGCCCCGATCATTACGTCCTCAAATACCTCAAGACCTAGCCAAATCTAAGCCGTGGACAAACTCGATGGATGGAGTTCCTCGACCCTAATGTCAACTACGACATCGTGTATCGGCTTGGAAGAAATTATTCAACACATGCTCCAAGTCGACGACCAAATCTAATGGTTGAGATCAGCAAGTTGCTTGTTGAACGAGACCCATGCCTTCCGAGGCTGTTTGCAAAGGGATACGAGGAGTTCAGTGGGTACGACAAAACCAAGTTTTGGTTCGACGAGCCTTACTGGCGACGAAGATTCACTCGTCGCATTGGCGTTCCTCCAAACAAGGAATTACGACGGATGGTATTGGAAGATTGCCATCACACCCGTCCAGGTGGACACTTTGGCGAGGAGAAGATGCTAAAAAAGCTGGAGAACTACTATTGGTGAGAGAAGATGCTGATCGACGCAACAAATTTCTGCAAATTGTGCGATACATATCAAAGACAAAAATCTCGATGCTTGGGACCAAGTGGTCTACTTCAACCCCACTCGTTCCGACGGAACCGTGGGTCAACATCAACATGGACTTCGTGACGGGACTGGCGGCCACTCCCGAGGGGTATGACGCCATCCTTGTCGTCATGTGAGAAAGTGCGTAGAAGCTTCCTAGCAACACAGCCGCTGACCGGGCGTCAGTGCCTGATAAGACGGTGACGACAATCACAGGTCGTACACACAACGGTAAGGGTTTCGCTAGGAGACACAAGGCACAGTGTCAGAATGCTTCAATATAGCATATGCAGAGAGAAATGACAAATGACAGGTCCATGGCATAAATACCTACCGCGGCGCACGGCGGGTATCGCACGCGGCAGTCCAAAAGCTGTCCGAAAACCGGCCCAAAACAACTGTTTTGGCCATAACTCTGCGCACACATGTCCGAATGCTAAGCCGTCTGAACCTAGACATGCAAAATCAAAAGACGGAGGCTACGAGTGGTAACATGCATGCATCCATCGACAGACAGAGGACATACAATGTAAAAATATGCAAATAGGCCTCATGGCCAGTCCGCCGAAAGACGCCTGCAAGACGTAGAAAACACAGCAAAGAGTCCCGGTGGCATCTGGGGCTCTGGAACAGTGGTCGGTCAGCTCCAAGCTGGTAGTCCACCGCCTGTCGTCACGCCGGTGTCACAAGGGTCGCCTGCCTCAGGGATCTGCACGAGTATGGACACGGCACAGTAAACTGTACAGGAACGGCACAAAGCACAACACTCCCCCATGACCCGATGGTACGCATGTCCATACGCGTGCAGCACTGGTACAACCACGATAGTGGGTGACACAGACAGATGAGACACAGACGCACATCCCACACTCAACCACTCTCACGCACGGGGCGAAGCCCAACAGAACGAATGGCCACGAGGAACTTTTCTGTGAGCAAGTGCCTTCGTCAAGAAGTCAGCACGCTGCAAGTCAGTGCCAAACCACATGATGGAGATCACGCGTCGCTCCACCAGATCACGAACGAAATGATGCTCAACCGCAATGTGCTTTGTGCGAGCATGAAAAACACCAGATTTCTCCGCAATGGCGAGAGCACTCTGGTTGTCGCAACGCAGCACAATGGCATGTACTGACTGCCCAAGCTCAAGAAACAAGCGTTGCATCCATACTGCCTTAGCAGTCCCTGCGCCCAAAGCCACATACTCTGCCTCCGAAGAGCTACGTGCGATGCAGCCCTGCTTCCCGCTTTGCCAAGACAAAGCGGTACCACCGAGCAGAAACACGTAGCCAGTGCAAGTGCGCCCTTCAGGGCTCCAAGCCCAGTCACTGTCAGTGTAGCCGTGAAAGACCACCGAACACTGTCGACAAAAGCAGAGTCCAAGATACGGCATGGAGACCACGTATCGTACCACTCGCACAACTGCGTGAAGAGCTCTTGCACGTGGAGCCTGTGAGAACTGAGCGAGGAGGTTGACGGCGAACGCGATGTCACGACACGTGGTAGTGGCCAGGTACATCAGAGATCCGATGAGACAAAGGTACAAGGTCACGTCCACAGTCTCCCCCAGCTGTGTAGGGTCATCCACCTTGAGGGCATCCTGCCCATCAGGTGTGGGGGGTGTGGAAGTGGTGGGCATTGCAACAAGGAGATTGCTGAAACACTCCCCCACGACTCGTGCGTATCGGGCCTGATGCAGCAACAGTGTCCGATGTCTGCAATCTCGCACGATCTCCATACCAAGAAACACCAATGCAGGACCGAGGTCTTCATCCTGTAGGCAGTCTGCAGGATAACCTTGGCCTCCTTCACGGCCTCCAGGGACGGAGACGTAATCAAGAGGTCATCAACATAGACCAGGATGGCAGTGAACCGCTCGGGTGTCGGTAGGATGAAGAGCGAGGGGTCTGCCTCGCTCTGTACGTATCCTGCGTGAGTCAAAGTGCCAGTGATCTCTCGGTTCCAACACCGTGGAGACTGTTTGAGGCCGTACAAGGACTTGCGCAAGCGCCAGACCTTGTCACCGTCCTCAAAACCTGGTGGCTGAACCACGTAAATCTCCTCATCCGGAGAGCCATGGAGGAACGCATTGTTTACATCCATCTGGTGCAGTTCCGAGTCATGCTGAGCCACTACACCAAACAGAGCTCGAGCTGAGGTCATGCGGCCGACAGGGGCAAAGGTGGCAGTGTAATCAACTCCCTCAATCTAACAGTACCCATTGACGACCAAGCGGGCCTTGTAGCATTCTAGTGAGCCATCCGGCTTCACCTTCTTGCGAAAGACCCACTTGACCTCAATCGCCTTCCTCCCAGGGGGAAGGTCGACCAGCTCGTAGACTCTGTGCTCTTGGATGGCGCGAATCTCATCCTCGCAAGCAGCTCGTCACGCATCAACATCCTGCGATGAGAAAGCCTCCCTCAATGTGCCCGGATCAGGCGCCATAGAGGGGGAACTCTTCGTGGCAAGTGCACACGCCTCAGTGTCAGGCCTGACGGCTACGAGATCAGTTGCTGCGTCACAGGCGATATGGAACTCGTGAGTGACCAGGTCGTGCCCTATGGGGTACGCTGGGTATACCTCTGAAAGCTCACTACGGACACTCAGGCCTAAGGCCTTTGTGCCTGGATCACCGCTCGCGATGCTACGAGAGGAACGCCTGGGTTCTGGACCCGACGCTCGTTGAGCTTCGGAATCCAGTGGTGGAAGGCGGCCACCGGGCTCACGGGAGTAACTGGAGGTCAAGGGGCGCACCTCAGGCTTAGGAACAGGTAGGACCACAGGGACAGGTACGACCACAGCTGGTGAGGGGTGAGACGAGGCAGCCGGAGATGTCGTGCAAGGAGATGCGTATGTGGGGGACACAGAGCTAGGTGTGACAGCAGGCAAGGCTGGCCCGGACACTAAGACAGGAGTGTCAGCCGACCTAGGGTCAGGAGTGGGCTGGACTGGGTCAGATGTCAGAGCAGGGGTGTCAGTAGACACAGGTGATGGTGTAGGAGGAGGTGTGAGAGCAGCGGTACCTATGGGGTGTGAAACAAGCTGGACAGGCGGGATCTCTGGACCAACGGCAATGATAGCCGGATCATCAAGTGCTGGAGACCAAGACGGGACTCGAGCAGACACATCAGCCTGACGAGGAATGGTTGCTGGCGGAGAAGTCTCCCCCATCCGCCGAGGACCCTCACAGGAAGGGACATGAGCTGCGGAGAGAGCTGTGATCGAAGCCAGATCACGGTATGTGAGAGACTAAAAAAACAGCGCGTCACGGGACTCAATGACACGACGGCGAGTGGGGTCCCAAAAGCGCCAGGCCTTCGACCGCGGGGAGATGCCGATGAAAGCACACAAGCGACCCCGAGGGGAGACCTTGGACCCCTGCTGGTCCTCGGTGTACCACACGGAGGCCAGGGAACCCCAGACGCGAGCGAGCCGAAGATCAGCACGGTGGCCAAACCAGAGCTCGTACGGCGTAACATGATCCGGAAGCGGACCATGCGGGAGGAGGTTCCAGACCCAAGTCATGTAGGCGAAGCTCTCGAAGGCGAAGGACTCCGGGAGACCGCACTCAGACTGCATGGCGCGGACCGCATCCTCCATGGTGCGGTTCCAGTGCTCAGATAAACCGTTCTGCTGTGGGGTAGCACGAACGGAGACCTGGTGAAAAATGCCGTGCTTAGCAAAGAAGGAGTCCATCTCACCGAGGAACTCGCCGCCGTGATCCAAGCAAAAATTATGTAGCGTGTGGCGAGACTGACGCCCAGCCATAACAAGCCAGAGCCGAACCGCAAGGGCGGTGTCGCTCTTCTGACGTAGACTATAGACCCACCGCATGCGGGTGAAGTCATCAGTCAACGTCAGAACATATCGGCCCCTCTCGGAAAGGGACTCGACCGGGAGAGGACCGAGCAGGTCCGAGTGGACCAACTCAAGAGGCCTCACTGCTCGGGAACGCGAATCAGGGTAAGTGCACCAGTGCATCTTCCCTTGAGCGCAAAAAAGACAGTCGGTCTTGGATAGCTTCTCGAAAGAAGCCACGTCAAGACCGAGAGCAGACTATGTCCGAATGAGCTTCGACACAGTGTCGGAGCCCACGTGACACAGACAACGGTGAAGCAACTGCTGGTGTTTTGGGGAGAGAACACCAGTGACAAAAACGCGACCAAAGGAGGAGGGAGAGCAAGGGGAGGAGGGCCGAGCAATGCGATACAAATCATCTATAACTGAAGCACGCAGGACAATACCACGGGTGTCAAGAGCAGTCACAGTCGCTGAATCAGTGGTATGTTCAACGGAGAGAACCATCAGAGAGCAGGCACGCACAGGCAGCAGACTGAGCTCAAGATCAGGCACAAACAGCATGTCAGAGAGATATAGGGGGCCAGAAGGACCATCAACGCATACAACCCCAACAGCGTGAACCGGCAAGGACTGACCAGAGCCTGTACGAACAGAACGGACAGTCGTGACAGGACCAAGTACTACAAAGTCATTACAACGACACGTCATGTGATGGGTGGCATTGGAATCGATGATCCAAGTGCCACCGGAGTCACCACTGGTGGACGTCACTGTACAACGAGCAATGGAACACTCGGCATCAGAGGGACGTTGAGCCGTCAGTGGGAAGGAACGACGTACATCACGAAGGTGAGAGTCATGAATCCAGTCACTGCCGTCAGGCCCATCATCATCACATGCGGACTGTGCTCCCCCACGCGTGTCATCACAAGTCACAAGGACGGAAACACAAGCAGTCTGTGACCCACTCAGCGATGACAACACACTCGCACCTCCCTGAAATCAAAGCTTCAGAAGATGAAGAAGCTCGGCGATGGTGCGGTCGCGTGGGTTTGGATCACTGCTGCTCGCTGGTGAGGACGTAGGAACAGCTACAGTCGTGGTCGTCGTGCATCCAGAGGAGTGTGCGGGTGACGTGCTTGACGTGGTGCGAGAAGCATGGGCAGCCTGAAGCCCACGAGTGATGTGCGCCTAGTCAAGCGGCTGCTGGCACTCGGTGTAGCGATGGGCGCCTCCACAGTTATAGCAGTGCATAGAACGGCCACTGCTATCACTGGATGATGGCTGCTACTGACCCGATCCGCGCCTCCTAATCTTCTTCTTCCCCTGGGCAGCTGCTACAACACCCTACGTCTACGTGGGTGTAGACGGGGTTAAAGAGGAGAAGGAAGATGAGGTTGTGATGGGGGTGGATGAGGGTGACTGCAGGAGGGAAGATGGTGGTGATGCGATGACTGCTGCAGTGAGGGAAGTCTCCTGATGCTCTACTGCTGCCTCGCGGGCCGATGTCACCTGGAGGAAAAGCTGATGCGCCCAGGGGAGCAGCTGCGGAGTGGTTGAGAAAGGCTCGAGGGCAGCGTCGCTGTATGTGAAGATGTCGGTGTATTCCAGGCGAACTCCGAGCATGATCGTCCGAAGCGCCCACTACTGTGTGCCCCCTGAGGTCTCGAGACGCGTGTGGATACGCATGGCGCGTCGCCAGTAATCCGCTGCAGGATCAGCTAGCCCCTGACAGAGCGAGTGGAAAGCACGAATGTGTGACGCACGCGTGGCGTGCGTCTCTGCGGCCACTAGGGACAACGCCAGATCCCAGCCTCCACGAGGATCGGCTCCGGTGCCTGTGCCACCCTCGCCGAGGAAGGGGCGGAAGTCGACGACAGTCTCGCGTGGCATGGCATACAGAAGTCCGCGCATGGCCTGGGCTACTATCAGCGCCTGTGCTGGATCTGTAGACTGGTATGGATTGCGGTAGTAAGGCCACATTCCCTTGGAAGTGGCCCACACCTGAAATAGGATCTCACACCAGTCAAAGCCATCCTCGCTGATGTACCGTGGAGGTGGTGCCTCAAAGTCCTTTGGCTGCCGCTCCGTGGGAAGAGCAACCGCAGGCTAAGGAGGGCAAGAGACGGGAAAAAATCCTGGGAGAGGGTGATCATCGGGGAAGTCAGGTGACGATCATATCGGGGACACGGGTGGAGGTCGGGTACCCTTCTACAGCTGACGGAGGCACTCCTGTAAAAGACGAATCTCCTGCTCCTGGGAGTCATCCTCGAAGCCTGGCATGAATGGCTCGTCATCAAGGAGGTCAGCAGGTGGTGGAGAAACCACACCAGGAGGTGAAGCAGGCGGAGCACCTGTCACGAGCACCTGGGCCGAGTGCTGGGTAGAGGCCGCAACCCCGGCAGTTCCCTTAGAAATCTGCGATGGAGCCGTGGACTGAGCATGCAGAAGCTCAGTCAGCGTGCGGATTGCGTCAGTCTGCTCTCGCTGCAGACGACGCAGCTCATCCTGCTGGTTGCGCAGGTCCGCACTGGCCTGCGAGCGAGGGCTCAATATCCCTGAAGAAGAGGAGGAGGGATCACCTGGCCCCTTGTCCTTGTCGTCGGGCGAACTCATGTCGCCGCTCACTATGGGACGACAGGTCAAGTTTGTCGGATTTCAAAACCATCTGCGTTCTCGAGGAGTTGAAACCCTGGCAACCTTTGGCTTTCCGGGTGGAAATTTGGCCAAGTGTAATACTGACGTCAGCAAGTGGCTGCTGACGTCAGCACAACCTGATGAAGTCAGCAATCAACAATGCTGACGTCAGCTCATCCACTCCTTCCTTTTGTTTTGTTTTTTTACGGTTCTACGCGAGTGTGGAGCCGCTTCGTGGTGGCGCGCGACAGCTCCACGGAGGCTGCGCTGCTGCTTCCACCCAGCTGATGCTGCAATTGTGTTGGCAGCTGGAGCAATAGCTGCGTAGCTGCATGTATAGCGGTGGCAGCAGCGGCTACGTTGCTACTGGTGCTGTTGCGTGCTATAGCTGCTGCTAGCTGCCGCCGCGGTGCGCTGCTGCTACTGCCACTGTTGTGCTGCTGCTGCTGCTATTGCCGCTGCTGCTCAGCTGTGGCCGCCCTGACTGCCGCTGCTGCTGTTGTGCTGCTGCCGCCGCTGCCGCTGCTGCGCTGCTATTGCCGACTCTGCTACTGCCGCTGCTGCTGCCACGCTGCTGCTGCGACCGCTGCTGCTACGCTGCTGCTGCCACCGCCTCTGCTGCTGCTGCTCTGCTGCTGCGGCTGTGGGAGGGCGGCTGCACGCGCTACAGCCGCCACGCACCTCTGCGTGATGGTACACGCTGCTGCTGCTGCCTCTGCAGCTACGATCTCACGTGGTGGGTGGAGTGTGTTGACGGCGACCGGCCGTCTCCAATAGACCCCAGGAACTCTACTACAGCAGTGACTCTCACTGCTGTTGCTGTGCTGCGTCTCTGTTGCACAGCTAAGTGAGAACTGTCTCACTGCTCTGATACCAAGAGAAAGTGCGTAGAAGCTTCCTGCCAACACAGCTGCTGACCGGGCGTCAGTCCCTGATAAGACGGTGACGACAGTCACAGGTCGTACACATAACGACAAGGGTTTGGCTAGGAGACACTAGGCACAGTGTCAGAATGCTTCAATATAGCATATGCAAAGAGAAATGACAAATGACAGGTCCATGGCATGAATACCTGCCGCGGCGCACGTCGGGTGTCGCACGCGGCATTCCAAAAGCTGCCCTAAAACCGGCCCAAAACAACTGTTTTGGCCATAACTCAATGCGCACATGTCCAAATGCTAAGCCGTCTGAACCTAGACGTGCAGAATCAAAAGATAGACGCTACGACTGGTCAAATGCATGCATCCATCGACAGATAGAAAAATAGTAGCGAGGAGTTATGGCAGCCTAAACCCAGATAGTGCCAACGACGGTTTATACCGCCAAACAGGGTCATGCAGCACGCAACTGGGACCCTATGTAGTGCACGACGACGCAGACACGACAGTACGTGCTGGACGCATGCAGACAGCGATTGCAGCGGCAGTGACTGCCGGCAGCGACCGCCGGGGAGGCCTGCCGATGGAGCTGAACACGTCGTCGGAGAGAGGAGGCTCCAGCGAACCGCGAGACGACCTCAGCGTGCGTCGGCTCCACCGGACGACACTCCACCGGCGTCGAGTCTCGCCGTCAGTCATCTCCACGCCGATGTACACAAGCCGGGAGGACACAACAGAGCACGATGAGCGCAAACAACCAACACTCCCCCATGACTCACAGGCGTAGTGCACATGGGCGGGCAGANGTGCTGGACGCATGCAGACAGCGACTGCAGCGGCAGTGACTGCCGGCAGCGACCGCCGGGGAGGCCTGCCGATGGAGCTGAACACGTCGTCGGAGAGAGGAGGCTCCAGCGAACCGCGAGACGACCTCAGCGTGCGTCGGCTCCACCGGACGACACTCCACCGGCGTCGAGTCTCGCCGTCAGTCATCTCCACGCCGATGTACACAAGCCGGGAGGACACAACAGAGCACGATGAGCGCAAACAACCAACACTCTCCCATGACTCACAGGCGTAGTGCACATGGGCGGGAAGAGACACGGTCAACATCCACACTCCCCCAGGGCATGCAGAGACGTAAGGAGAGATAAAGAGAGAGAGCCACTCACGGATGCACGCCGACCGAACTCACAGCCTTCTTGAACGAGTCGTGCTTCAGTGCCTTAGTCAGGAAGTCAGCCAACTGCCGTGCTGTCTCAACTCACACGATGCTGATGCTGCCGTCATGCAACAATGAACGCACATAGTGATACTCAACGTTGATGTGCTTTGTGCGTGTGTGATGCACGCCGTCATTGTCGGCGATGGCCATGGCACTCTCATTGTCACAATGCAACATGATGGATGGGACAGACTGACGCAACTCGGACAGCAGACGACGCAACCACACACTCTCACACGCGCCTGACCCAAGAGCCACGTACTCAGCCTCAGCAGTGCTGCGTGCAATGCATCCCTGCTTGCCACTGCGCCAGGACACAGCCGTGCCGCCAATCAGAAAGATCCAGCCTGTGCGACTCTTACCGTCCGGACTGCCGGCCCAGTCGCTGTCGGTGTAGCCCACTGCGACAACAGACGGCTGACGGCGGAACATGAGACCTCGCCGAGGAGTCGAGACGACATAGCGCAGTACTCGGATCGCAGCCTCGTGGTGGAGGTGACGCGGCTCCTGAGAGAACTGGGCCAGGAGGTTGACGGCGAACGCGATGTCTGGACGCGTCGTCGTCGCCAGGAACATCAGTGACCCGATGACTCGCAGGTACGTGGTCACGTCAACTGGCTCCCCCACAACAGCTGGGTCAGGACTCTTCAGCTTCNATGCTCGTGATGGAGCATGGCGTAGCCCAATGCGGAGCCCGGGTGGAGATCGGCAATGATGGCCGAGGTGGTTAGACCCAGGGCCTTGGTGCCAGGGTCCCCGCTCACGACCGTGGGAGTGGAGGAGGCACGTGGCGCCACGGGGGGTCGAGGCGCTGTCGAGCGTGATACGACGGTCTTGACGCTCATTGACGGCCTGGGTCGGAGGATGCCGCCGGGGCCGCGTGTGTAGCGTGACAAGGCGCGCGACGACGCTGAGTCTGACGGGCCAGTGGAGGAGACTGGGGCTGTCGGCCCGGAGAGATCAGCGGACACGACAGGGGCGGCTGGCCCGGGGGGACGAGAGGAATCGACTGGGGCAGCTGGCCAGGAGGGACCAGAGGGTTCGACTGGGACAGCTGGCCTGGAGGGATCAGCAGACGCGACTGGGACAGCTCGCCCGGGAGAACCAGCGGACGCGACTGGGACAGCTGGCCCGGGGGAACCAGCGGACGCGACTGGGACAACTGGCCCGGGGGGACCAGCGGACGCGACTGGGACAGCTGGCCCGGGGGAACCAGCGGACGCGACTGGGACAGCTGGCCCGGGGGGACCAGCGGACGCGACTGGGACAGCTGGCCCTGGGGGACCAACGGACGCGACTGGGACAGCTGGCCCGGGGGGACCAGCGGACGCGACTGGGACAGCTGGCCCGGGGGAACCAGCGGACGCGACTGGGACAGCTAGCCCGGGGGGACCAGCGGACGCGACTGGGACAGC